>VMBQ01000293.1:105854-138458 GCA_007657795.1 Dreissena rostriformis
AGTGTGTAAAACTATAATGAATAGCATAGGTATGTTTGTGTCGAGACAGTATGTACGAGAATGCAGACATTGTTGCCTGAAAACCGTTAATCTCGTAATTCATAAGTTGTGTTATTGCCACCTGTTAGAGGATAAGCGAAAACATTTATGGACAACTCTAATTGAATGCATCGGTATAACGGAATTTTCGCGCTTCATCCACTTAAGTGGCTTAGAACAAAGTGCATCGTTGCTGAAAATGATATCTGAAACTGTTGACTCATATTTTGTGCATTTTAAATTGTGCAAAGCTGCTGTTAGCATCCTGAACTAGTGTTAGACGCTCTGAGCCAGGTTTTGTGTGTTTGTGTTTTTGTTTTTTTTCTTACACATATGTTGACATGTCTATCTACATAGCTATGTTATACTTATCTTTGTAAATAATCTAATTGAATGTATTGAGTTGTTTCATTTATGATCTCATGTGTGTGTATATACTCGATTGTACTTCCTTGCTTGTATTATATGTTATGCTCTTCATGAAAGGAGGAAAATAAAAGTATATCTATCTATCTATCTATCTTATTCATTTGAAGACCAAAGAACTTTTAAATACGGAAGGAAAAAAACCTCTTAATACTCTTAAAGGAGACAAGTAAGAAGTAACTATTAAATTAATAGCAAGTTATCTCCTTTTGTTAGAGTGATATGAAACAGCCTAAGGGCAGATTTGCCCCATTGTCAATATCAGAGACATAACACTGCATGCATTTTATTACCAATTATGGCTTAGGGGCCAGATTTATATCCCTTGAAAACTAAAGAGTTCTGTTTGTCCCTCTGCTTATGGTAACTACAATAGTAATAATACTTTCGTAACAGATGTGATACACTGAGATTAAGATATTGCCTTAGTTCTTATGTATTTGAGACCGTTTCCATAAATAATAAAGAAGTCATATTTTACAGCTTCAAATTTTTTTTTACAATAAATAGCTAAAAAAAAGTTTATCAATTACAGAATAATGATTGATTTAATATAGAATAGCTTATTGCCTTTGTTCTTATGTATTTGAGGCCGTTTCCATAAATAATAAAGAAGTAATATTTTACAGCTTTAAAGATTTTTTTACAATAAATAACTAAAAAAAAAGTTTATCAATTACAGAATAATAATTGATTTAATATAGAATAGCTTAAAGTCTTCCTTTGTGATGTTTATATGCTATAATTTTCAATCGACCAGTATTGACCAGTAATGATCAGAAATGACCAGTATTGACCGGTTTTAACCGGGTATTGACCGCCGGCCCGGTCAATGCTCAATTGACCGGTCAATATGTAAACCCTGATGAAAACTATTTCAATTAGAGAGCGGACACTTCTGTGGACGCCGCCGCCGCCGCCCGACCGCCCGCCTGCCAAGGGTGAAACTATAATACGTCCCGTTTTGAAAAACGAGCGTATAAAATGATTATAAGCTCACAACTAAGTAATAAGAATTTAGTTCCTGCATAAATTTAGCCAGTAGTACATAATTGCATTCTAATGAGTTAATTATTCCCTTGTTTTTTTAACAAACTTACTAACGACATACGACGTTACATTTTTCATTATTTTTTATTAAGAAAATTTTAAACGATAACGATGAAGGCACACTTACCAGTTAGAAACGCGGATGTGTCTTCATGGATAGTTTTCACAAGTTCCATAGCCTCTGCGTTCATTTTATACTGCAATAATGCCGTGTTTGTGGTTACAAACATGTTATTTGCACTTGAGGTAATGCCAGTGCATTTGTGCTTCAATTTATATGTGTGTTCCACAGTTACGTTATTTTGTGTAACATTTAGGATAATTATTTGACCATTTATTTTGTTAATTCTTTTACCGCGAGCCATTGAGTTCACCGCAACAGCAACCTTTGTGGAGCCAACAGAGCAAATATCGTTTGGTGGTAAAGATAGAGCCATGCGATGTACAACGTGGTAGTTTTTGTCCAACACTTTAATTGAACTGTTGGTTCTGTCTGCAATGACTACAGTCCCATTTGACAACTCGCATATCCCACGTATGTCACACACTCGTTCATTCGACATTCTGATGTTATGCAGTTCGATGTGTTTAGTAGAAGCGTTTGCCTCACGTGAGGCAGAGCTCGTACTGGGATTTGTTGAGATGTCAATTTTTCCAAAGCTCGGTAACTGATTAACAAAAGATCCAATTTCAGCATTGCATTCAAATTCGATCACTGCATCGGTACCTTCATCCAAATCGTCTAATATACTTTCCGAAGTAGACATTATTTCCACATATTTCATTTCCATCATAAAAGTCAACGGATCCCCCTTTCTTTTCTGAATAGAAATGGCCGCATTAAGACGCTGCAAATTAGCATCCAACTGACTTAGGTTTGCCTTGTCAGATTTAAGAGTGTCTTTCAATTCCCCCATCTTATTTTCCAAGTCTTTCATTGTATTCTTCTCGATTTTATCAAACAGTTCTTCGAAGTTTTTTCGAAGAGCTTTTATGTTTTTAGATGTATTCTCGTATGATTCATGTGACGATTGGTTTTTCTTGTCCATAAATGACATCATTTCCTTTACGTGAATAAGCTGATTTTCTATGTTTGCTGTAATGGTTTGGATGTCTACAGTTGGCCGAAATCTTTTTTCCTTTTTAGCAACAAAAACGACTCGCCTGCATGATCTGTTGATAAGAAAAAAAGTAAAGGGAGTGTACACATATATAAACCGCGACTTGCATATCAGAAGACAATAAGTTGATGATTATATATGTTATATTTTATCTTGATGCCGACGTTTTAATTTTACAATAAGCTTTTTGAGAAGAAGAAAACATGAAAAATATTTTCTTCAACGCATTTATATCAGTTACCTATTATATAATCATACTTAAAATAATGACTTTATTTACGATATTCAGTAACTGTGATTCATTATTGAGTGAAGCCTAACAGTGCAGTAAGTAAATTGATACATTAAAACAAATGTTAATATACCGCACGCTAAATGAAAACAATTCTTTAAAACATCAATAACTAAGATATAACGGATAAAGTATAAAACAGTTATATATTTAGATCGTTATTTGTGACATTTCATTTCCACATTAAGTAACGATAGAAGGTTACTCCATTTGTAAATGATTTATGCATTTTATCTGTTACCAAAAGAAAATATATTTGTCTTTGTTCAAAAACATAACGATAGGTAAGTTTAAAATGATACACAAGTGAGCATTGTTTCCTAAGGAATGATACAGGTAAACACAACTTCAGAATGCTAACAATTGTTTTGAATTAAAGAGACCGTCCAACAGATTTTGGCTTGTATTGAAGCTTGTCATTAAATGCTTTAAATGCTTTATATTGATAAATTTAAACATTTGAACTACAAATCTCCAGTAAAAAACAAGAATACAATTTAAAACAGGAAAAAAAGTAACCCTCAACAGGGCTCGAACCACTGACCCCTGGATTCATGGAGTAAAAAGGTACCCGCCTTGANCTGCTTGTAGATTTTTAGCAATCACTATTTGATTGGTTTAAAGTGTGAAAACATTGACATTTGAAAGGTGCATTTGCTATGTGTTAAACCCTACCCTTTGTGCATAGGACGCGATTTCAACGGCCCGCCGATGTTGTATTAACAAATTAAGCTTTAGTTACTTTTATCCAAAAGTGTTATGTTCGATTTTATACCATACCATATCATGGTTTTATTTAGACAAACATTAAATGATAAACCCCGTCATAATTCTAGAATATAAATCTTAACGGAAAATCACATGATTTAAAATCGAAGATAAATGGTATCATATCCGAGTTTATCACGCCATAATTGTGCACTTTAATACTGTCTGAAACCTCTCTAAAATAAATGTACGCCTTCGTAGAGATAAAAAAATCAGGGGGAGCATGCCCCCAGAACCCCCTAGCATGCCCTTTGAGAACACTGAAAATCGGTCTAGCTACGCCCCTGATATGCTATTAAGCAGTTACGAATTAAACAATAAAATGTCAGTATATTATTCGCTACGCACCTCGCTGTGTAATTAGTACTTAATATATAAGAAATCGCTGACGACAATGTTCGAGAATTATCATAAAGCGCTTATTAAAATTATTTATTTGTACTTTTCATTAACAGTTGTCAATTTCGACAGTACCAAAGAATGCATCAAAACCCAAGCAAGTACTCGGATAGTCCTATTACTGGGGATGAACCAGAACGCAGTTCAAACATGGCTGCGGTAAAGACGGTATGACCTTTTTTTTACTGCCCTTATGTATATGTGTCGTTGTTGTAATATCTGTAATATCTGTCGCCATTGATCGCATGAGTATTGTTGTATGATGTTACATCGAGCAACCATTGTATTGTAACACGGAATACTGAGAAACAAGGCCAATCAGATTTGGCAAAAGTTGTTTCTGAAGATTGAAAAAATATATAGCAGAATTAAACAGCTAAATAATCTATGCAAGAAATTCCTGTTTAAAAGGCAATTGACGTTGAGTAATGTTCACATGGTCCAAACTTGATCTGCTGAGTGACTTCTCAGACAACAAAACATACTATATACTTTGTTTTTGTAAGTAGTTCAAATTGTTTGTTCATGATATAAACATGAAAATCATTAACATATGGTCCCAGTCTGTCAAACGAACAATGGAAACATTTAGAGCCTTTGTTACGATGGAAGTAGTGATCTACAGAGTTATTTCAAATCATGCCCCTGTGGGAATAAATAAAAGTTAAACAGGTTTGTTCGTTTACTAATGATTATCAACCGAAAGCGGAAACAAAATACGAGTTTGTAACGTTTTTCATCAATTATTTCGCATCAACGAGTATAACCAAAAAAGCGTTATAACTATCATCCAGATTTAAAAGTCTGTCTGATNAGAGAGAGAGAGAGAGAGAGAGAGAGTATTCTATTGACAAGTAATTGATTTAGCTCCTTCGATCCTCTGAGTTGATACAATTACTTGTACAACTTTAGGGAAAATAAAACACCTCAAATTATTCAATGATGCAATTATATTAACTTTCAATAGATTAAAAATAAAGTTACCCTCCCCAGTGAATTCATGTATGTGTAATGGTCTCGATCAAATAACCACATGCATTGGTATTCACATCATGTTAATAATATATGTTAAAAATTAAAAATATCAGTAGGATATTTCAGAAAGGTGGGATAACGTTTTATACTTGCTGAATAACTTTCTGGTATAACCTCTTGAGCAATTGTCGTGTCGGACAATTTAAATTGAAATCTGTTGAATTTCTTTCATAACATGTTTTACACTCAAAACATTCAATTGACAAGTAAAGTAATCTTGTTCAGTTAGCAATTTTGAAATGCATTTTACATCTAATTTAATAATGTTCAAGCATAAGTCCATAAATATTTACAGTTAAATATTCATTTATTTACAATCAGATTTGGCAAAAGTTGTTTCTGTAGACTGAAAACATATATAGCAGAATTAAACAGCTAAATAATCTATGCAAGAAATGCCTGTTTAAAAGGCAATTGACGTTGATTAATGTTCACATGGCCTAAACTTGATCTGCTGAGTGACTTCTCAGACAACATAACATACTATATACTTTGTTTTTGTAAGTAGTTCAAAATGTTTGTTCATGATATAAACATGAAAATCATTAACATAATTATGGTCCCAGTCTGTCAAACGAACAATGGAAACATTTAGAGCCTTTGTTACGATGGAGGTAGTGATCTACAGAGTTATTTCAAATCATGCCCCTGTGGGAATAAATAAAAGTTAAACAGGTATGTTCGTTTACTAATGATTATCAACCGAAAGCGGAAAAATATAAGAGTTTGTAACGTTTTTCATCAATTATTTCGCAACAACGAGAATAACCGAAAAAGCGTTATAACTATCATCCAGATTTAAAAGTCTGTCTGATGTAGCGCGTAAACTTTAGTTTCGGTTTCGAACCCCAGTTCCGGCACGTTTTTATTTTATGAGATCCTTTTTCTTGTAACTATAATTATTTATTAACATTCCAAATATTCCACTTTAAATAGTACAATTATTTAATGACATTAAATTAATAATTAGTAATCATATTAATGTTCATTCTCTTTTATGGATATTTAATTGGAATTGTGATACTATGCTGTTAATTTTTGTTATATACATTTGAACGGTTTGTGAATAACAAGTGTAAGAGCACCTTTAAACAGGTTCAATCCCTGAATGATTTTCACTGACCTTTGCCCAAGAAGTTTAATTCATGTGTGTGTTTTGTGCGTCTGGTCTAGCACATTAGTTTTGTGTCTCATTGTTTGGCACTTGGTGCCTTACCATAAATAAATAACACAATCATGGAAATGCTATTATAAGGTATTTCTGTTCTGTTCAGATTAATTATATTTAAAGCGACGAATTATTCTATCCATAGTTAATTATAGTATAACCCTAATTAAACCACACAACGTTAAATTTGAATGATCAAGCCTTTACAACTTAAACTAAAGAAGATATGGAACCGATGTATAAATTATCGCTTTGAAAAATAAAGTTAAGCGGTTGAAATTTGATTGGTTATAGCAATGCTCAGTACATACATACGATAAGTTAACGTGTTAAATACAGTTAAGATCTACACAATATTTGTTTATACATTAGGAAAATTAAAACAAATTTAAGTAAAAGAAAATATTAGATATACAAAGCACAATACCTATGGTCATTGAACTGACAAAGCAGACAACACAGTCGACTGTGGTCCTCACAAAACAGCTCGATGTCCTTATCAGGATGTTGATAGCACTTTTCGAGGCCTGAATTTGATTCATTAGCTGGCGAGACATCTTTCTCTCCCATTCCGTTGACGGTGTGTTTCTTGTACAACCCATTGTGAAGTGTAACACACTGGGTGCAGAAACATTTGCCACACTCCTTACAGTAAAACTGAGCCTGAGTAATAAAACCTTCATTTTCACTGCAGAATGTGCAGCTAAAATCTATAACTTCATCTGATCCTTTCAATTCATGCGTGTGTTCGCCTCCGGTAGCCATGTTTCAGAATAGATCGAAAGTGACCAATTTTCAGAAAATGCATTTACCACTTCCTTCTTGCGTACGCGCGTCACTCGTAAATACTCGGTTAAATTCGTGAATAGTCAACCAAGCTATTCGTTTAATCTCGCGTGTTCAGTCATTGTCTACATATGTTGCATAGAATGAGATATCACTTATAACTTGATAAGAGGTCACATTTACCATAACTGAGAATATATAGAGGGGCGGTGTGGCATGCATTTTGCTGATTTATGCACGCTATTAGCGAAATTTCTATTGATTTATGCCAATTTCAAGTTTGTTAATGATAGCCGATGTAAAACGGAACTTAATAACTCGTTTATGAATACTGACAAAGCTTCATTTCAAATGCTCGCTGCGAAATGTCATTTCCCTATTGCGAAATGCTAAACATACGTTTTCTTTTTGTTACTTGTTGGATGCTGCCAAATGTCAGTTACTGGCTGAATACTTAAAATCGCACATCAAGTACCTGTAGCTATTTGGTAATGAGCAATTTGTAAACAGCAATGGTCTGTTTGCAATGAACATGACTCTTCGGAACCCATGGAAAGAGGATTTATATTGTACCAAAGTTGTAGCCTAGATTCGTTGAGTATAACATTTTAATAAAATTGAATAATAAAACAAAAATAAAGAGCTAAGCACTTACAACCATGAAAGTAAAGGAATACATTCAATCGTCGTATATACACCGACCAATAACTAATCTATGTCCGTACGAGCATGCATGTTATATCATTTCAATTATATGTAGGAAAAACCGACACTATTGATCAAAACGATGTGAGCGAAAAATGCCGTGTTGAATGAAGAAAATTATTCTCAATGTCATGTCCGGTTCGCTCGAATGAAATTAATTTACGGCGATGCAATTATTGCACACCGCATATCTAGTATTCATTGATACTCTTTCTTTCAGCATCTTGGACTACATAGTGGTTGGTATGCAAATATAAACAAAGTTAAACTTTAGTCCTTTATTTTATTACTAGGAACCAATTACTAAACAATACGGGACAATACTAATTTACTAGACGGGACACACAAATACACAACCAACAAATAACAAGTAGGCCAAGATATTCCTAGATCGCTCACCAGTGTAATGGAGCATTGTCAGATTCCAGGGGTATGATTTAAACAATCTATGTAGAGGATCACAATCTGATGTCACACACCAAGACTAAATTCGATATAAAAAAAATCACATCCACACCCCATACAGGGCCAGTTTTGGCCCCAGGGGCACGGTTTGTAAGAACTTATTATAGGTCCACTATATGAGGTTACGTGCCAAATATTACAACTCTTGGTCTTTTTGTTTTAAAGAAGATTAAATTAAATCATTGCCTTAGGTCTATATTACTTGTGTGACCCTGTGGCGTGGCCTGTTTTGACCACTTTGGCATGATATGAGCAATCTTTGCAGAGGAACATTACGCATCAAATATCAAAGCTCTGTGACGTGTGGTTTCAGGGAAGATTTTATTCAATGATGAACTATACATCTATATACATAAGTCATCGGGCGTGACCAATTTTGAACCAGGGGCATGACCCAGGTTTTGATCAAAGGGGTGTGATTTGAACAACTCTAAAAAAAACTATATAAAAAAACTCCTTAAATCATGTGACCCAGTTTTGACCCTGGGTACATGCATTGAAAATATGTTTAAAGGATCACTACACGGTATTAAACTTCAAATATTAAAGTTCTATAATTTTTACACAAAATTCAACACTCCCTTTTTCTCAATTTGCAAAGTGTCTTACTCAATTTTCCACAAATTGAGGGGACCAAATGCCGCTTTACTCAGACAGGCTAAAAAAGCCCTTTATACTCATACAATCCTTAACAACGTAAATAAAATAACAAAACAAGTATATAATTACTTATTAAACCATGCAATATATAAAATGTCGAACGATATAACGTAATATACTGAAATAATCAGAAGAGATAATTTAAATTCCCGTTCATATTCATGTAAATACAGTCAAAAAATCGGAGACAGACATGTAGATCAGTGCTTCGTTAACTGTATATGACTATATATACTTAATGTTAATTATGTAAATGCTATTCTGACAACGGATGCAATTAATGTAACACCTGTTTTCAGCGGTAATATTTTACTCGTTCTAAATACAGAACTAATTAAACTTCAGGGACATTACCAAAGAAAACTCTTTGCACTTTCAAGTATATAAGCCAAAAGCCTACATAATACAGAACAAAACATTGAACATTGGGCATGCAATGGATTAACACTCCGGGTCACCGTCAAGGAACAATCAAAGAAAAGCAATAATCAAAGCAAAGCACTTGATGTTCAATCGTCATCTGGCGCACATACTTTCAATCCCATGCAATTCAGTTTAATCTACACCAAATTACACTAGAGCTTTGTCACAGACGTGACGAATACCCCCACTACCGCATTGACACAGAATACGTTGCATGTAAAAACGCACTAAGTGACCCCGTGACCTAGTTTTTGACCCGGCATGACCCATATTCGAACTTGACCTAGACATCATCTAGATACAAATTCTGACCAGACAGACAGTGTTTACGGATACTTCTGATTCTAAACTAATTCACTAAAGCTGAGCGACACTTCATGGCAATTAAATCGCGTTTTTAAACGTGTGGTCTCATCACGGAACGCTCCAAGATGATTTACTCTTGTATTATTGTGTCCTTGTTTATTTCGTTTGGTGTTATTTCTTGAAGCTGTTGTCTACTACCAAACAAAAACCATTTGTTGTCAAATCGTCAATTTTATAGTACATGTATTTCCTTTCATTAAATGATTGATTGAAGAATGTTTCAAGATATTCCCATGTATTCAGATATAAATCTGCTGTGTAAGAAACACGTGCAGTGATCTAAAATATTAACAAAAACATATACAAATTATCATTGCAAGCTAAATAATTATACGAATATTATGTATGTATACACACTGCAATCATTCACATTTGCTAACTCCAGCTGATTATCCGTTTCGAAATCATAACTAACGTTTTAACAGACACAAACAGTAAAACGGACACTAAAAAGTGTGCATGCACAACGTGTTTCTCGCAAATTAAATGCAATTTTTAATGACTAATAGTCTGTTACAACTTTGTCCAACAATTACTTCTCCGCGCATCTTGCTGTAATAGACGGACTGCGGGTGCTTTACTCCATCCGCCTTTTCGGCTAGTATGGTACAATTTCCGTATTCGTCAATCACACGCACGGTGTTAGAACTGTAACAACAAAAGAGAACTTGTCCGAGTTCAGTAACGTGCACACCAGTTGGTTTATCAAAAAAATAATCCATGTCTTCCTGAGTTCCATTCCTTGAAACTTTGAGAAGCTGGTTGTTATTGTAGTTTGTCACGTAGACCTTTTGCCTGTTCAAGCGTTTAGCACACTTATTCACTGTAAATATAAATTGTAGCCGTGTATGGTCATAAAAATAAAATCATACAATATAAAGATCATAAGCTCACAAAAAAGGAATAAGGCTTGAGTACCTGTCTAAATTTAGCCACTAAGTAATTGCATTCAAATAAGGTAAGAAATCCATTTGTTTCGTGTATGTTTTTGAACAAACTTACACACGAGAAGGAAGTTATATTTTTCTGTGTTTAAACAAAAATAAAGTTACACATTATTGATTAATGTACGCTTACCAGTAAGAAACGAGGATGTGTTTTCATAAATAGTTTTCACAAATTCCATGGCCCCTGCGTTCATTTTATACTTCAATAAGGCCGTATTTGTGGTGACGAACATGCTGTACACAGTTGACGTAATACCAGTGCATTTGTGCTTGAATTCATATGTGTTTTCAACAGTGACGTCATTTGTAGTGACATCAAGGATTATTATTTGACCACCAGTCATTGAGTTCACCGCGACCGCAACCTTGGTAGAGCCAACAGAGCAGATATCGTTTGGTGGAAAAGCAAGAGCCATCTGATGTACGATGTGGTAGTTGTTGTCCAACACTTTGATTGAACTGTTGGTTCTGTCTGCAATAACTACTGTCCCATTGGACAACTCGCATATGCCACGTATGTCACACACTCGCTTATTCGACAGTTTGATACCATGCTGCTCGATTTGTTTAGGATCAACGTGTACAGTGGTCGTGCTTGGATTTTGTGAGATGCAAATTTGTCCAAAGCTCAGAATCGGTTCAACAAAAGATTGTATGTCAGCATTGCAATCAAATGTGATCACTGCGTCGTTTCCTTCATCCAAGTCGCCTAATATACTTTCCGAAGTAGACATAATGTCCAAATATTTCATTTCCATCATACAAGTCAACGAATCCCCTTTCGTGTTTTGAACAGAAATTGCCGCGTTGAGACGTTTCAAATTATCATTCAGCTGACTGAGGTTTGTCATGTCAGATTTAAGAGTGTCTTTCAATTCTCCCATCATGTTGTCCAAGTCTTTCATGGTATTCTTCTCCATTTTATCAAATATTTCTTCGAAGTTTTTTCGAAGAGCTTGTATGTCTTCAGATAATTTCTCGTATGATTCCTGAGACGATTTGTTTTTCTTGTCTCTAAATGACATCATTTCCCTTACATTGATAAGCTGGCTTTCTATGTTCGCTATAATTGTTTGAGTGTCTATAGTTGGCTGAAAACCTTTTTCTTTTTCAGTAACAAAAACGACTCGCTCGCATGACCTGTTGATGAGAAGACAGTAAGTGGATGAAAATATATGTCATATATAAATGTGATGCCGACGTTTGTATTATTATATAAGTTTTTTTGAGAAGAAGAAAACATGAAAAAGGACACTGTTCTTGAAAAAAAAATGATATCAGTTACCTATTAGTAGTACATGATCTAACAGATAATATTTACTTATGCCCTGTTTCGGAGATTTTACTGTGTTCAATAAGTGTGATATCACTATTGAGTGGATCCTAACGGTATAGTAAGTAAATCGTGATTAAAATAAAATGTTAATATGCCGCACGCTGAATGAAAACATTTGTTTTACCTCAATAACTAATATATTTCGGCTAAAGTATATAACAGTTCATCATGAGCTTGTTATTTGTTACACGTCTCATTTTTCTCATTAAGCAACGTTAGCATTTCCTTTCTATGTTTGTAAATTCAAAATGCATTTTATTTATTAACACAAGCAACAAATATCTGTTTACTTGTATCATCAAATACAATTAAACATTACAATATGTTATTTCAAAATGATTCTTAATTGTTCATCGTTTCCACCAGGAATGATTTAGGTTCACAAAATTGATAGAATTCAGGATACTTAAAAACGTTGGTGTTAACAATATAATCTTATTCAAGGCGGACTTGTATACAAAATTACTCATTTGCTATTTAGCAGTGACGAATTAAACAATACATCGTTCCGTATCATCGTGTCGGCAATAATTATCTGCACAACTCGGTACAGCTCTGCAATTACATTCTTAACATTAAAGAAATCGTTGACGACAGTGTGCAAGAATTTTTAGAAAACGCTCATTTAAATCGGTAATTTATAGTTAAAATTGACTGTTTCAATTTCGTCAGAACCAAAAATTAATCAAGACCAGAGCAAATAGGCCACACGAACTGTACACTGATACTCCTAACGCACTTGATAAAAGCAGTACAAACAATGCGGCGGTAAAGACGGCACGGTCTTTATAATATTGTCTGTATGTTTAAGTGTGGTTGTTGTAGTATTTATTTTTGATTGAAGATTTCTGTTTTTGAAACAAATAAGAAAATGGCTTTGTATATATTTTAAATAAACAATTACCCACATAACTGCCGGTATGTTACGTAAATAGGCCTTGTACTACGATAAGTGGGGCTTCTTCCCATTACACCATGACGATTATCTGAATAGTTAACTATATGGTTCTAGGTTTCATTTCGTCCTGCTTTACAAATGTTACTTTTCTGTTGCTCTACTTTGCATCCAGCCACGAAAGGGACTTTTTCACAGTTTGGTAAAAGAAGACATTTATAAAAATGGTCATAGACTTTAAAAAGAATGTATGCATTATACTAAAACGAGTCAAATCACACTTTCTGACTAAAATAAAAGTTAAAAATATATGTCCGTTTATTGATAATTATCCATCGAAATTGGGAAAATAATACGGCGTTGTAAGGTTTAAACGTTTAAATGTTACTTTTAAAAACTCTTCCATGTATATTTCAATGAATTCCATCAATAATGAGTGACTGTAAATGAACATATCTAGGACACATATAACAGACCATTATTGTAATTTAATTGACGTTTATTCACAAAAATAAATATACACAAACTGAAAGGATGTAAAACTCGAAAAATAATTTTATGTTGTGCCTCTGTGTCCGCCATGTTTAGACTGCGTTAGGTTTTATAATCTGTGTAATGATTATTTGGAACAGCCTGTGCGACAGGTTTATAAGATTTAAAGCGACGTATTTTTCTCCCCAACCTTAAAAACAGTATTATCATTAACAATGGACACAACGTTAAGATTGAACACCGGTAAGCCACAGGACATGCATATACGACTTAATTAAATTAAAAATGATGTGCAACACGTTACGGTGTAAATTCTCGCTTTGAAAAATTAAAGTATACGGTTGCAAGTTTGCAACAGTACTCAGTACAGAAATAAGTCAAGTTAAGTTAATGATTAAAATGTAGAGTAGATTTACATCAAAGTATTATTATATAAAAAAATAGACAATACAAAAATATGTATACGAAAATAATAGACATACAAAACAAAATACCTGTGGTTAGTGAAATGACAAAGTAGACAACACAGTCGTGTGTGATCCTCACAAAACAGCTCAATGTCTTTATCAGGATGTTGATCGCACTTCTCGAGGCCTACATGTGATTCAGTAGCTGGCCAGACATCTTTCTCTCCCCTTCCACTGACAACGTGTTTTTTGTACAACCCATTGTGAAGCGTTACACACTCGATGCAGAAACATTTACTACATTGTTTACAGTAAAACTGAGCCTCAGTTATAATCCCTTCGTTTTCGCTGCAGAATGTACAGCTAAAGTCTACAACTTGATCTGATCCTTTCAGTTCCTGCGTGCGTTCGTCTCCGGTAGCCATTTTTCAGAATAGATCGAAAGTGAACAATTTTCAGAAAATGCATTTACCACTTCCGTCTTGCGTGCGTGTGTCACTCGATAAGTTAACCAAGCTACACGTTTAATCTCGCGTTTTCAGTCGCGGTAAACATGTGTTGCCAGAGATTTATAAGATAATGAGATATCACTGGCAACTTGATAAGAGGTCGCATTCACCAACCCTGAGAATGTATGGATGGGCGGGATGGCGTGTATTTTTTGCTGATTGATGCTTTCTATATGCGAAATCTCTATTGATTTATGCCAATTGCATGTTGGTTTAGGATGTGTAAAATAACTTACTTGTTTATGAATACTGCTCAAGCTTCTTTTCAGTTTCTTTGCGAAATGCCATTTTTATATTGCTAAATGCTATAGGAAAACACCAAACACAAAACGTAAGTTTTCGTTTTGGAACTTGTTAAATGCTGCCAAATGTAAGTTACTGACTGAATTCTAAAAATCGCACATCGATTACCGATGACTATTTATTTATGAGCAATTTGTAAACGGCAATGGTCTTTTCGCAATGAACATGATTCTTCGGATTCCATTGTAAGAGGATTATATTGAACCAAAGTTGTGCGTTAAATTAGTTGATTACATTGTATAATGAAACGAATTCAAAGAGCTAGGCAGTGACAACTATGAAAGTAAAAATAATGTATTCAATCGTTGTTTATACACCGAGCAATAACTAGTTGCTGCACGCGTTATTAATTTTTAAGCTTGTTATTTTCCTATGTGTAGGAACACCGACACTATTGATCAAAATTATGTTAGCGAAAAATGCGGTGGTGAAAAAGAAGAAGAAAAGAAACCACAGTGTCATGCCAGGTTCGCTCGAATGAAATTAAATATTCTTCGATTCAATTTATTGCACATTACATATCTTGTATCCATTGATACTCTTTCTTTAATAATCTTGAACTATATAGTGATCATACATATAAACAAAGTGAAACTTCAGATGCATCAGCAGGATAGAAACCTTACTATAGAATGCGGTCCTTCATTTTAATACTATGGACCAATCACTTAACACTGCGAGACAATACTAATTTACTAGACGGGGCACACACATACACAACCAGCAAAAAACAAGTAGGCAAAGACATTCATAGATCTCTCACCTGTGTTATTGGGCGTTGTCAGTTTCGATTTCAGCGGTATGCTTTGACAATCTATGTAGAGGATCACAATCTGATGTCACACACCAAGACTAAATTCAATATAAAAAAATCACATCCACACACCATACAGGGCCAGGTTTGGCTCCAGGGACACGGTTTGTAAGAAATTTGTAGAGGACTACTATATGAGGTTACCTGCCAAATATTACTCTTGGTCTTTTTGTTTTAAAGAAGATATAAACAAATAACTTCCCAACTCTAAAGAACCAAACAATTCTATATACAAAATCTACTTAATTCATGTGAGCCAGTTTTGACCCTGGATCCATGAATGTTAAATCTGTGTAAAAGATCACTATACGATATTACACTTCAAATATCAAACTTCTGAGCCTTGCGGTTTCAGAGGAGAAAATTGAAAGTTTCCATTTTAACATCTGTGTTTAGCCCTGGTTTTCTACATATGCAGCGGAAAAAAACGATTGAAAAACTTTAAAAGAGGGTCATCCAAGGGTCATTCATGTTATGTTTCGTAAAATCCGCCACTTGTCTTTGTGCTTAGATGAGGTAAAAATAGCAAATCTGATGTCAACTTTGGACAATCGATACCTGATAATACGGTTAAGAAAGATAACCCGTTTAAACGTAAGATTGCTCAATAGACTGCGTTTCAATCAAATTTATTGTTGAATTGTTGACCATGCCCAAGCATGACACTGAAAGTGGTTGAACATAGATATAACATTGATAAGCAAACATCACTTGGTGTCTAGAACAAGATAGCCGAGTTTATAAAATCTCATGGACTCGTATTTGGAAACACCTGAAAGATACGCAATACCTGTCGATCGATCTGTCAAAGTTATGATCTATACTTATCAGGCCGAACATAGCCGATGGAGCCAATTGTGCTTAGTAGACTGAAAAGTAAACGAAACGACCAAGGCGATTTTCCGTAAATCCAATGCCCATAGTCTCATTTTAAAACAGTCATCACTCTTTTTCAACTAGCATTATCAATATCACCATAGAACAATAGTCCACACATATTTCAACCAAACTAAACCATTAAAAGGACCTAGAGATCATGGGGAGGGGTCTATGGGTGGGGGGCGGTTAGTGGCGGTGTGAGTGGGGCTTTATTTTTTATGATAATGCTGTATGTGGGCGTAGTATACAACACTGAGCAATATCTTCGTCTGAGTCAATATTCTCATTGCCCCAAAATTCTTCAAGCTATGTATTCGTCTTATTTTTCAGCGAACGGTAGGGGTATGGCAAGTTAGGGCAGGAAAGGCAGGCACGTAGGTAGGTAACAAAAGATTTGCGAAAAATAACGTTGGTTGTTGTAGTTAAAAAGGATGTAGCATCGTTTTCAATAGGCCCTTGCTACCTGCGAAGTTATAGAACACGAATCCTTGAATCTAACTGATGTATAAACAGAAGGGTAATCTTGTATGGCATAAACAATTGATGATTAATATCAATTCGGTATAAAATTTATTTCATTTAAAAATCGAAAAATTACAAGCATAACATGTTATAGTTGTGTTATGGCTTTCAGTGGCCGTAATGGGGCTAATATATCTTGTTTAAAATACTTAATAAAATGCGCAAAGTGAAATGATAAAAAGGATTTTATTTAATAACAAATATGTAAATATAAAACTATTCATTCAATTATAGTAATAAAGAAATACTTTATTTAAATGTCATCATATACTGAATTGTTTTATACCAAGTTATTTTAAAATTCAAATTTCAAATGTCAAAGTTATGACTGAGACCGTCTCCTCGTGGTAGTCATTCGTGATAAGTTGTCTTAAAATTAAATAAACGAGAGCGCCGACAGCGTTGAACGTCTACTGGCAAGATACAAGGAAGTTTCTGCTGAAGTAAATGTTAAAGGGTTAGAAGACTAAATGAAATCTAAAAGGCTATCAAAAAGATATTTTTGAAATAGAATAAGTACAAATAAATGAAACAAGAAGTGATTAAATATTGCAAAACTTCCTTTATCAATCGGAAAATCAGAAATACGTGTATGTATAAAGGGAAGTAGTTATAAAAAATTATCTTTGTTTTTCTTGTTTTGTTTGTTACTATTCATTATAATGTTACAATCGCTCCATTTTCATTTCCATGTCACCATATTAGTGTTCAAGTGTCGTATGAATAGATATCAGTGCGGGAAATTAAAATGGAATTGTGTCCAAAAAAAACGTGCATTTTATATCTACAAACATCTATGTTACCAGACCACATCTGGCGTTGAAATTTCGGCAAATGCTATATGGAACACAGATTTTTAATTGTTTAACTTTATTTTACGAAATATTGTACGAAATTTTCGTTGATATTGAGTAGTAATGGAGCTTAAAGAAAACTGAACTTCAATGAATAACGCTGTAGTCAAAGGGGAGCAACTGCGTCAATCCTGAATGTAATATTAATACAATTTGTCAAAACGGTTACATAAGCTCATATTATGACTGAAGTTATAACAAGTTGTTTTCATAAGATTTGACTGGATAACCTAGTTTTTGAACGCAGGTGACCAAGATGCAGCCTAAATATTTTGAAGATAAACATTCTGACCAAATTTCACCAAGATTGAGTCATAATTGCGGCCTATAGCGTGGTATCAAGGTTTATCAAACATTTTACCTGGTGACCTAGTTTTGGGACGCACATGACCCAGATTTGAAGTCTAGAATATGTCAAGATTAAAATTTTGACTAAGTTCCATCAAGATGGAATCATAAATGTGACCTCTAGAATGGTAACAAAGTTTTTCAAAGATTTGACCTGGTGACCTAGTTTTTGATGAACGTGACCCAGATTTAAACTCAGAGTTCAAATTATCCAAATAAACATTCTGACCAAGTTTCATTACAACAAATGTGGCCTCTAGACGGGTAATAAGTTTGTTTTTTTAATTTGACCTGCGTACCAAATTTGTGGATACATGTAACACGGATTTGAATGTCGTCTAAATTTTGTCCAGGTAAACATTCTGACCCAAAAATGTGGCCTCTAGAGTGGTAACGAGCTGAAATTTTATGATGCAAACCACACATCGCACAACGGTCATCCTGTAATCACAATAGCTCACCTTGAGTACTTTGTGCTCACCTGAGCTTTAAAGTGTATGATACTGGCAAAGAACGTTGATGGTCTGGTTAGTAAAATAAAACACAATGATTTTCCTCTACTCAGTAATAATTCTGTTAAATACTGCCGCAAAACTATATGGGGTTATTACAATCAATCACAGTTTTTATGTGTAGCAAATACACTTATGAACCTGAAAACTATTTGTTAACAATTTCTTTCTTCCAAAACAAATGTTACTTTGTACGCACTCAATGGATGACATTTATTATAAACGTATCTCCCAGGAGTCAGGTTTCATTACTATCACTATATTAGCATTTTCTGCTCAGGTGTCGTGCAGCAATACATATGCAGTCACAAAATTATATTTTTTTTGAATTTCAAAACCCTAATAATAACTATTCTTAAATAAGGCGTCTGTTCTTGACATTGCTTTTTATGTGTTTTGCATAACAAACAAAACAATTTTATCCATGTTTTCGTTAAATTGAAATTGTTATTAACACATAAACATTGTATATTGCAAACTTGTTCTAGTGAGCAATTGAAAAGTTATGCATACAACAGTATGAAATTTATATTATTGTTTACTAAACTAGCTCTAGTGTTCCATTAACGCCGTTTTATTTTAATCTAACCTTTCAAAACGATGATTTTCTGATATAAAAGAAGCGACTTGTGCTTTGTCCATGGCATTTTTTAATTTTTAGCTTCCAGGAGAATGTGCCATTCACTTCCAGGTATTTTTTTAAAACACCGTTGACCTACATATAAAATGAACCGAAGTGTTTCAACTTTGAAAGATGCACCCATTCCTATGAATGTGTGTTTATATCTGCCCAGACATTCAGGAGGTTAAGTAGTTAGAATAAAAAGTTAACAGACACACTGACAAATAATGTGACCCCTGGGCATGACCATTTTTGTTCGCAAAGGCATAATTTGAACTTAGTAGAGGACCACAAGATGATGTTACACAGCAACCAAATATGAAACCCTTTACCCCTGTGGTTTTAGATTTTTTTTTTTTTTTTTTTAATGTTTTTTTTTAGCTCCGTTGAGCTACATCTTCAACAGACTGGAAGATTAGAGGTACTGAGGCACATACAGACGGGGGACGAACATCGTGTTGTCCTAAAAGCTATTTATGAGCTTTAATGATTATGTGCTAGGGTGAGCTAAAAACGTATGTTTTTTCAATAGCATAGAACATATCTCAATAACATTTAATGGATTTTATTAAATTATACATACATATAAATTTCTGTCTGTTTGTATAAATTATATACTGGTATGTCTGCTAAAAAGAAAAAAAAATATACTAAATCTACATAACTTTAAATAAACTGATCTTGATTATAAGATATCATAACTACTCACACTCTTTAAAACAACAATATATTGCTAATAAAAAACATGTTCTTCCGACAAATCATCGAAGTACCCAATACATGTATTCCACTAGTTATCATCACACATGACCACCAAGGGTCATAACTGTCTGTAGTAAAAGATGATATTCAGAACAGGGCAGTTTGGTTGACTGGATTGAAGTTAACTCTAGCTAAAAAGCAAGTCTTCATCCCTGTCCCCTTCTAGGATATTGTCCACTTTGTCCACCTCAATGCCCTGTAGTCGGAGTTCTTCCCTGATTTTCTCAGCTTCCTTTCGGATCTTCTTCTTTTTCTCTTGAATTTTCTTTAACCTGAAGGTGAAACAAAATAAATCTCAAATCTTTGTCTACATTGTCTGTGTTCAGTGTGTATGAAACACTAAATGTGAGGTTACTTACCCACAAACTTAACTTTTTTTTTAATTCACCAAAATTAATTATTTTCATTAGTTTTTAGACTGATTAAATGTTTCAGGGTTGGCATAAAACCTGGGTTTTATAGTATTGACCGGCCCGGGCGGGTAAGACTGGGAAAACCCGGGTTTTACTGGGCAATACTGGGTAATAAAGATATTGCAATATTGTATAACTTATATAAGATAATAATGAGTTTGTACATATTAAAAGAACATATCTATTAACAACTTTTAACTATTAGTTACATTGTCAACCTCTTATTCATGTGAAAACATATTCATAATTTCTTCTCATTGTCATGAAAATGGAAATTCTTTTTCTTTGTCTGTTTGGATGGGCATTACTTGGGTATCGAAAATATTACACAATTATACAACAGCACAACTTGCATAATGATAATAATGATTTAGTACATAACAGAAAATAACTATTAATTTTAGCAATTCTATTCTATTATTTACACTGTTAACTTCTACTTCATGTGGATGCATATTAATAATTACTTTTTTTCTGCAAAAAAGTGCAAATCATTTTGTGTTTGTTTTGGATGGTTTGGATGGGCTTAACTGGGTTATAAAGATATTACACAATTATATAACTTATATAATTATTAGTCTATATAAAAACATATCCATTAATTATTAATAATTAGAAACTATTTGTTACATTTTAACCAACTACATCATGTGGAAAGTTTGGAATCCTAATAATACTTTCTTATTTTTACATAAATGAAATTCAATTTAATGGTCTTTATGGACAATACTGGGTATAACTTGGTATCTGTGTTTTATCTGATTTACATTTTATTAACTCACTTACATTATTTTTCTACAAATATGATATGATATGTAACAGAATGGTATTTATGAAGGAAAAGGGAAATGGGTAGAGACATGATGGATTATACATGTAATATATCTTTTTGTTATCATTCAAATAATTTAGTTGATCTCATGTTGCATTAAGACTCATGCCCCAATTTAGTGTTTTAAATTATTAACACAGTTTTGTGTCATCATTTATGACACTCACACAGTTTGTACAACTAACAATAACACTGGGCCACTTAGATAAACATTGGACCTATTTGTGCCACATAAGGGTCCTATTAGGGCCAGACAAAGCAGCCTCTAACTGTTTATTAGGGGCCATAAAAGATGCCTCTAACTGTTTATTAGGGGCCATAAAAGATACACAGATAAGTGCCAATTAGGGCCCTGCCATAAACTGTGAAAACATGCTTTGATTGCTACAGTAAGTGACAGATTCCTGTTAATTGTGTTTCAATATAAAAAAGTATTTCTTCAATGATCACTCATTATCAATTCTGACTTTAAAGTTTAATGACTGTTATCGTAATTCTTTTGTAATCTGCACAAACATGAAACCTAGAGATCCTATTTGGGGATTTTTCTTTACAATAGAGGCTAGCAGAGAAGTAGGGATGATAAAAAACAATTACAACTGCATGTTTAATGAAGAAAAAATAGTATTGCCCACTTTCAGAGTATTGCCCGGGGCGAAAAATCGGGTTTTCCCGGGGGCGGGTTTTTCATGCCAACCCTGCTTTGTTTGCAGACAAAAACTTTGAAATGGACAAGTGAACAACTCTATGCATACAGACGAAAAACTTTGATAAAAACATTGATGATATTTATTTCTGAAGTGATCAAAGAAAATACTATTTTCACAAGTGGCCTATGGAATTTTGCGGTAATAAATAGGGAAAGGTCTAGTCATTCTATGATCATAAAAGATACAGGATGGAAAGTTGGAAAGTTGGATCAGTCTGATATTATTTTTTTTAATAAATTGCCAAATTCAATGACTTTCTTAGCTAACACTTGTAATTTAGGCATTGTATCATAGTCTTATCATTGCAATAGAATATTAGCAAAATTGTATTAAAATTCTTAACATTGTCACACTGTTTGTAGGAAGGTAAGAGGGAGCATGCAAAATGGAGCAGGGCACAGCATCCTGCACAGGACAATAACATCATGTGGTCAAAATAATAATGTCGTTTCTGTGATAAACAGTGAAAAATATTGACAAATTTCAATGTTTTTAATTAACTGTTTGAAACCGTGATTCTCTGATATTTTCCTTTAAACCACAAGAAAGCATAAAACAAAATTCTATAACATGCAATCAATAGTCAAGATTTCAGCAGATACCACTAAAACCTTTCATCAATTTTTTTGGGTTAGGGTTCAACGTCTTCAATAAGCATTATGTTACCATCAAATGGTTTAATGTATGTATATATATGTTTCAATATGAAATGTTAAATTAACTTAGCAATATTAAGCCGATTTGAAAAGCAATTATGTTGAAAGCTTCTATTTTATTTGTAAATTTTTTAACTTGTACAAGCACCAATAAATGAATAACAGTACATTGTACATGTATCAGTTCAAACCAGCCTGATGGTTCATATGTTTTACATTTGACCGGTAAAACAATATTATTACAATAATAAAACATTATTACATATCCCTGAATATGCATGTTTCCGCAGATGCCCTTTCTCAATATTAATTAACAATAAGCTCCATAACTTAACCATGTTATCTTACAGTTTATAAAATGGGCACAACATGCAAAATTTTCAACAACAAAATTCTCTTTTTGAAAGATTCATGGGCTCTGCTTAGAACAAAAATTTGCCATACTTTTGGACATAACATTCTTTCCCTGACTGGAAAAAGGCAATAGACAAGGGCTAAACCATTCAGTATCATGTGCAGAATTCTGTAAATGTCAAAAAAGAAAAGAAAACTTTGATAAAAATCTACCTAAAGAACTCTTCTCTTTCCCTCTCGTCCAACTCAGTTGTGATGTAGGATAGTGTGTTTTCAATTCTAGGAATGATTACTGAAACAGAAATGTAGAAAACCATTCAGTTATTGACAAATGTTTAACTAATCTGCTATTTTATTAAGCTTTATTCACTAAGATTATCAGGGCAACAGATAAGATTTTGGGTCAATTAGTTTTCACTGCAAGCATTTTTCAACAATTAGTTTTTCCCTCAAAACTATTTGTTAATAAGTTTTTCTACAATTTGATTAAAACGTACATATATTTCTGGATCAGATTAGCGCTTCATTTTTTAGATATTGATAATTCTCAGCAATTCTTATTCCAATTTAGTCATTAAAAATTCACAGTGACAATGGTTGTTTGTAAATATTAGTATACATTGTATATTGACAAATGGATGATGGAGTCATTTTGTTTCAACCAGTTTCAACACTCCTGCCTTTTAGTCTCAGAGCAAACTCACATTGTCAAACCCTCTGCATCAATGACAAGCCAGTGGAAATCCCGATGTTATTAGTTTTTGAGACACGGAATCGCAGCAGTGTTTTGAGCCGAATATTTCAGAATCTGTCACCACCTGCCCTATTAAATCTAATAGTATACTCTTTCCAATGTCGTTTCCCGACGGTTTGGGACTCGTTACGAATTGTTAAATATCGGGCGTGCATGCCGTTTATGAAAGTTTCCTTACTCGTTCGCATTTAACAGAGAACAGTTTCCCGAACTTATTTCGGCGGAAGTAACTTTTTATATTGACACCAGCCAAAGACGGTGTCTATATAAACTTACTGAAAATATTACGGCCGCACTAAAGGTTACAATACATTTATCATAATTAAACGCAGTATGGCAGAAACGGAAAAACTAAAACGACAAAGAATCGATTTAAATTCGTTTTCCATTTTCATAATCGTTTTATTTGTAATTTCAATTCGTTTTCTGTCAAATACAAATCGTAAAAACGATAAAACAAACCTTATCTGTTGCCCTGGATTATATAAACAACCTGCTCACATGAACTGTTTATATTTTTTAACAAACCTCATGAAAAATTCAAAAGATAAATATTTACAAAGGCTGGCCTCCAATGAGTCATTTGAATTTTATATAGATTTTTTTTTCTTCATCATGTTGATGCAGATAACAAAGTTTGATTAAAATCCCTATCAAACAATCCAGAAAAAAATACTCAACAATATTGCCACCAGTCAGCCAAATTAAATCCCACAAGACTGTCTTCAAGTCAATTTGATGTATTTGTCAAAGAACATATTCTTCAAATAATGATTTGGCATTTGGTCATGAACTTTCATTAAATGTTCATGGAAATCTGCTTCCATTAACAAATCCAAGAATAGGATGGCCTGTCAGCCATCTTGATTATGATAAATGCAAAAGTAACACTATGTCACACACTCATGCTCCTTTCTTGAAGTATGAAGTTTTTTTTAAATGAAAATGACGGTACAATTTATATACGTTTATCCAAGATGGCCACAGGTTAGTTGTTTTGAATTCACACACTATTCTCTTCATGTAATTGACATGTATGAAGTTATGCCAAAGTGCTCAAAGATGTAGACTAAATCTGAGTACTATTATGAGCAAAAACATTCAATTTTTCTACTGTGCTCTATGCAAGTATCATATATAAAGAAACGTGTGTTCTTTGTTACCGTGCTCTATGGCGTTGACTCTTCTGTTGGTGATCTTTATCACCTCATCCAGGGTCACAAAGGAGGTCTGCAGTGAGGCCAACTGTACCAGCAGCTCCACGGCCTTGGCATAGTTCTTCTTCAGTCGGTCTATCTGCTGGCCTCCACGCGACAGACCAGTCAGCTCATAGCCTGGTTAGATATGGAGAATATATGAGTTACGTTCAGAGAAAAATTGGCTTAATGCATGTGCGTTAAGTGTCGTCTCAGATTAGCCTGTGCAGTCCGCACAGGCTAATCAGGGATGACACTTTCCGCCTAAACTGGATTTTTGCCAAGAAGAGTCTTCATTGAAAAGAAAAATACTATAAAAGCGGAAAATGTTGTCCCTGATTAGCCTAAGCAGACTGCACAGCCTAATCTGGAACAACACTTTTCGCACATGCATTAAGCCTAGTTTTCCAGGTCGAGGCTCATATAATATTATTTAGCTCATGGAGAACCAAGTTGTCAGGTTTTACTATCAGGTGACACGTGCCCCAATTGCTCATAAGGGATGTATGACATTTACACCAAAATAAATCTTAGGCAATAAAGTGACAAGAAAAGGTAAACTTAAACCCTCAGACGTAATTGCTGCTCAGTTAAAAAATAAAACTTAACCCCGCAGGAAAGACCAGTCAGCTCATAGCCTTGTTTAACACAGAGAATCAAGATGTCAGGTTGTACTATCAGTGACATGTGCCCCAATTCCTCTTTCGGTATGTGTGACATTTACATCAAAATAAATCTTAGTCAATAAAGTGACTTAATACCTCAGACGTATTTGCTGCTCTGGAAAACATAAAACTTAAACCAAGTTTCAAAGGTTAAAAAAAGGACAAAACGAAAAAAAAGTTAAAACTAAGTTAACACCCTGGATAGTATTTAAGACATTGGAATTTTCTAAGTAAAGAAACAGGTCAAATTCAAAACTAAGTTTTGATGATTGATTTCCTTGGTGAACACATTGATAGTTAAGATCAATTAAATGTTTCAAGAATGATAGAATTCAATTTACATTGTTTTAAGTAAGAATTTGGATTGATAAATATTATTTCGAATGAATGAGTTAAATCACACTCATGTTCATTAGTTTTGACAACTTATTTCTCAAAGTAACTATGTTTCAATTGAAGTCATGTTGAGATGTTAAGTGGTAATAGGGAGAAAAGGGGAGGCATTTAAAGTGAAAGATGTAAGGACAACTTACAGTCTATACCATCTGTGAAATGCTCAAAGATGTAAGGACAACTTACTGTCTACACCATCTGTGAAATGCTCAAAGATGTAAGGACAACTTACTGTCTACACCATCTGTGAAATGCTCAAAGATGTAAGGACAACTTACTGTCTACACCATCTGTGAAATGCTCAAAGATGTAAGGACAACTTACTGTCTACACCATCTGTGAAATGCTCAAAGATGTAAGGACAACTTACTGTCTACACCATCTGTGAAATGCTCAAAGATGTAAGGACAACTTACTGTCTACACCATCTGTGAAATGCTCAAAGATGTAAGGACAACTTACTGTCTACACCATCTGTGAAATGCTCAAAGATGTAAGGACAACTTACTGTCTACACCATCTGTGAAATGCTCAAAGATGTAAGGACAACTTACTGTCTACACCATCTGTGAAATGCTCAAAGATGTAAGGACAACTTACTGTCTACACCATCTGTGAAATGCTCAAAGATGTAAGGACAACTTACTGTCTACACCATCTGTGAAATGCTCAAAGATGTAAGGACAACTTACTGTCTACACCATCTGTGAAATGCTCAAAGATGTAAGGACAACTTACTGTCTACACCATCTGTGAAATGCTCAAAGATGTAAGGACAACTTACTGTCTACACCATCTGTGAAATGCTCAAAGATGTAAGGACAACTTACTGTCTACACCATCTGTGAAATGCTCAAAGATGTAAGGACAACTTACTGTCTACACCATCTGTGAAATGCTCAAAGATGTAAGGACAACTTACTGTCTACACCATCTGTGAAATGCTCAAAGATGTAAGGACAACTTACTGTCTACACCATCTGTGAAATGCTCAAAGATGTAAGGACAACTTACTGTCTACACCATCTGTGAAATGCTCAAAGATGTAAGGACAACTTACTGTCTACACCATCTGTGAAATGCTCAAAGATGTAAGGACAACTTACTGTCTACACCATCTGTGAAATGCTCAAAGATGTAAGGACAACTTACTGTCTACACCATCTGTGAAATGCTCAAAGATGTAAGGACAACTTACTGTCTACACCATCTGTGAAATGCTCAAAGATGTAAGGACAACTTACTGTCTACACCATCTGTGAAATGCTCAAAGATGTAAGGACAACTTACTGTCTACACCATCTGTGAAATGCTCAAAGATGTAAGGACAACTTACTGTCTACACCATCTGTGAAATGCTCAAAGATGTAAGGACAACTTACTGTCTACACCATCTGTGAAATGCTCAAAGATCTAAGGACAACTAACTGTCTACACCATCTGTGAAATGCTCAAAGATGTAAGAACAACTTACTGTCTACACCATCTGTGTAATGCTCAAAGATGTAAGGACAACTTACTGTCTACACCATCTGTGTAATGCTCAAAGATGTAAGGACAACTTTCTGTCTACACTATCTGTGTAATGCCCAAAGATGTAAGGACAACTTACTGTCTACACCATCTGTAAAATGCTCACAAATGTAAGGACAACTTACTGTTTACACCATCAGTGTAATGCTCAAAGATGTAAGGACAACTAACTGTCTACACCATCTGTGTAATGCTCAAAGATGTAAGGACAACTTACAATCTACACCATCTGTGAAATGCTCAAAGATGTAAGGACAACTTACTGTCTACACCATCTGTTAAATGCTGAAAGAAGTAAGGACAACTTACTGTCTACACAATCTGTGAAATGCTGAAAGATGTAAGGACAACTTACTGTCTACACCATCTGTGTAATGCTCAAAGATGTAAAGACAACTTAATGTCTACAACATCTGTGTAATGCTCAAAGACTTAAGGACAACTTACTGTCTAAACCATCTGTGAAATGCTCAAAGATGTAAGGACAATTTACTGTCTACACCATCTGTGTAATGCTCAAAGATGTAAGGACAACTTACTGTCTACACCATCTGTGAAATGCTCAAAGATGTAAGGACAACTTACTGTCTACATTATCTGTGAAATGCTCAAAGATGTAAGGACAACTTACTGTCTACACCATCTGTGAAATGCTCAAAGATTGGCAGCTGGACACCTGAAACGCATAATGGATTATGTCAACAAAAATATTTGGAAAATGTTAAAAAAACTATAATCCTTTAAGATCTTGAAAGACATTTATTTCAATATTACATTTCGTAAGTGTTTAAAAGAAAATCATGTTAATAGTTTGCTTATAAAAGTTTGAAATGAGCGTTTTGTAACAATTTGGCTAAAACAAAAAAAAATCTTTGGCAAAAAGGAAAGGCAAATGAACTTTAGCCTTATAGCAAAAATAATAATACTCGAAGTACAAAAGGAACTATGAATGAAACTGGTTCCAATATAGACCAAATATCTATAATTTGGTGAAGTATACAATAGTATACAGTTATTTAACAAAAGACTCAAATGTTATTAACCCATATGATAAAATAATTGTTACATGCATAATTGATGCCATTTACTCTACTGTAGCAAGTGACACTTACCAGTAATTTACCCATTGAGTAATTTACCCATTTAATAAAGCACCATACATAAACAAATTGAACTACCTCTATTGACTCAATCATTGAAATGTACAGTTTTGTTAAGGAAGCTTTATTTTTGAAAAGCCCTATACAATTATACAACTGATTATCTAATAAAGCTGTGTTTAAAGTTTTGCTACTATAAATTTGTTCACCTGCAACATTATCCTTCTTGGACCTGACTTTGAGCTGTGCCTTGTTAACATTCTGTAGAACCATATGGTTGAAGTCCCCAGTGGTAAACTTGGCCTCTGCCAGGGAGAACACAGATTCTTTCATCACTTCACCCATCTTCATCTTGGTCTGTAATCAAGAAAAATAATCTTACTTACAAAATCATGGTTGAAATACAGTAACTCATTGATTGAATTTTTTCAACAACTAACTTTACATAGAGGTATCAGGTTTTTTTTGGAACGATTTTATAGCCGAAAAATGGCTATATTCCCAATGGCAAAAAGAATACTTTTTTCTCAGATTTGCTAAAAAAAATCCCATTTAAAAAAAATAAATATATATATATAGAAAGAAGTGTCTAATGATTATTTTATCTCAATTTTATTTTAAATTACATCTAACAAAGTATATTATAATGATTTTTTTTTTTAATTTGAATTATTATAAAGAGTTATATCAAATTACTTTTTCCCAAATCAGTGGACTTTTCGCGCGAAAAAGGCTAATGAATTTATTTTCCCAATTTCTTAAAAAATGCCGATAAAATTCCCAATTCCAAAGCCTTGGGCTATCTTCCCAAAAAGTGGAAAAAAAACCTGGGTATGTTTTTGTTAATTACAAATCTACATCTACATTAAGTCTCTGGTCTCTGAGAAAGTGTGTCAGTCCTTGGACAAATCCAGTAAAACTGTATGAGGTCATGGAAACAATTCCACAATACTGGCACTCATACCAGTCATAGCCAGTAACAATTCTGGTTCAGTATCACTTTGAAGTTAAATAAACTATACTTTGGGCAAGTATTCATCATAAGAATACCAGACCGTGTGACCAGTAATGGTTTGGGCCTTGTAATGGGCATGTATGTCAGGGTCTGTCAATTATTAAAATTTCAATAACGGTGGAATTACAAACCTCAATAATTTTCTTCAGTATCTGTCTGAACCGCATGGTCAATGCATCTGCTTTCTTCTTTAGAAGACTGTGTCCCTTTTGTGCTCCCTTTAGACGCTGCTTCATAATGGCCAGCGCCCTGGGGATATAAAATAGGGGGCATTGTGATTCTGACAAACACATCTCTTGTTTTTTGTTTATTTGTCTAAAAAAAAATACATTTTATTGGTTTGTTCAGTTACATATTTTTATGTCAATCATTTAAAGGTTTTGTTCCACAATAATGATCATGTGCAGACATGTACAACTTATGTTATCTACAACAGACAACTTATTAGCTTTTGCCAGTAAATAAGGTAGCACCTATACTCATATTGTATTATTTAACATAACCTACAACTTCTAGTGAACTGTTTTTAGTCCACAATTTTCAAAATTAGGCATGGCCATTTAGAATGAATAGATAATTTTATTTTGACTTAAATTGAAAAAATCATGTGTTTTTTTTCCTTTAAATTATATAAAAAGGAGGATTAAAGATTTTTTTTGTGAACATACAATTTGGTAAGGTTCAACTTATAAAGTAGGATAGGCAGATAAACTAACATTTTATATTAAAAATAATAATTTGGGAGTTTACGGGGGTCATTTGGGTAAAATATATAATTTATGGGAGTAGGATTGGGGCTGAATTTCAGCTCCAAAATTGACAAACAATGACTGACTATGCTGACTGGCTTAGAGATTTTCAACAGTTACATGAACCTGTTTTAGACAAGGGATGTCATTAAACACTCAATTGGTAAATTCCCTTCTCAATTATTTTCCCTGCTTCTTTAAACATAATGATTGCCTTAATTTCTAGAATAAAACTGTCAATTATTATTCAGTTTGGAGAAGACAAGCAAAGCCATACATGCCAAACGTCCCGGATCGTCCGGGACAGTCCCGGAAATGCATACCCTGTCCCGCAGTCCCGGAAATATGTCAAATGTCCCGGATTTTATTAAAACCTGTATGTTCCTTATCTTAGCATGCAAATCTGTGCTTGCCACTAATATTGCGTCGTCTCCAAAGCAATGCCTGTCCGATTAGGCAATTACGCGGGTGCTGGAGGTTTCGGTAAATGACAAGTTCGGTAAATTGGATTTATATAGTAAATGCCGTGGAGGTTTCGGTAAATTGGTTTTTATAGAGGTGGTATACCTACAACAAGGTGTTAATGACACCTATTGTTGGCTTACAATAACATCAGGGGCATTTATTTGCAAACTGTGGATTAATTTTGAGTTGAGTTGAGTAATAAATGCTATGCCTACGGTAAAGAATTAAGGGGCATGAATGAGCTACCTCTGAAAAACGAATTCTTTAAGGAAGTTGTAATTTGCAAACATCTCTAAATTGATAACATCAACTCCGTTCATTTTAAACAGATAATTTAATTAGTGACAAACAACTCAATTAATGTACACGCTTATCGTCTAAAGGTGCGATAATCCCTATTTATATCAATTTACCGAAACCTCCACGGCATTCACTATATAAATCCAATTTACCGAACTTGTCATTTACCGAAACCTCCATAACTCTTTCGGAGCACTAGATCATACATTGAGATTATGATTGTAGGACAAACGGCACCCGGACAATCGGCACCCAGTGTTTTTTTGCAATCCCGGACAAACGGCACCCAGTAAATTTGTTGAGGCGGACAAACGGCACCCGGTACATTTGTTGACCCGGACAATCGGCACCCGATTAAATTGTAAACCCGGACAAACGGCACCCGATTTAAAGCTAAGAAACATTTAATGTTTGTTTTTGTGACCAATAAAGACAGTTGACACCTTGTTGGACTTTATCGTACTGATTAGTCTAATCCGCTAATTGGTTTGGAAAAAAAAAACAACTAAATGTCAACGTCAATAAAACCTAAAAGACATTGCGAAAATAAAATTGTTTACAGGTGTTTTTAAACCAATTAGCAAATTACGTTAATCAATCCACACTCAAATTAGTTTGATAAAACAGTTTGTTGACGGGATTTATTAATCATCTCTTTTACCAAACCAATTAGCGGATTAGACAAATTAGTCCAACAAGGTATACTATTATCATTAAAAAAACAGTACAGAATAGACAGAACAGAACACATATTTTGTTATACAAGTGTAAACAGTAGATACATATCGAAAATAAAAGCATAAGCATAACGGTATTTTTTTCGTACAATTAAGACCAACAAGGTGTCAAATATCTTTATTGGTAAAACATCAAACATTCATGACTTTAAATCGGGTGCCGTTTGTCCGGCTTTACAATGTAATCGGGTGCCGATTGTCCGTGTCGACAAATTTACCGGGTGCCGTTTGTCCGCCTCAACAAATTTACTGGGTGCCGTTTGTCCGGGATTACAAAAAAACACTGGGTGCCGATTGTCCGGGTGCCGTTTGTCCGGATACCGAAGTTTGTGATTCTAAAATTGTTCCGTAAATATTTATTATCGAAACTCTGTTAGATATCAGGTAGAGATTTTTTTTTTTAATTAAAATTATGTATCTAGTTTAGTCTAAAACTAAAGTGGTTTTTAGCAATCTTTTATTTAAAAATCGCTCTCAAGCTAATACAAAAATATCTAGCCGGAAATGAATTTTGTGATTTAAATGAACAAGTATCGGAGTTATTCGTTTGCAAAACTGTGTAAGATGTCAGGATATGTCATACTTTTTTATTGAAAAGGGCATATCAGCTTTTGTCTACAACTTTCTTATATTATTATTTAAATAACGTTTTTCATGTAAAATCAAAGTTTATTGCCTGAAATATTATTAAATTTTCTTAATAACATCTTAATTCACGATTGAAATGTTCAACATGAAAAATAATGAGCCTTAAATAAACTTAAATAGTTCCAATTGTGTTCTCTAGATTTCCTAAACGTATGTCTTAATTAAATTTTCGTAACGCG
>VMBQ01000293.1:138917-155812 GCA_007657795.1 Dreissena rostriformis
TTGTGGCTTTTAAAACACACAGTCGAATTATCTTGTTTTATGTTAAATTAAATGTGGTCAGCAATATATGAGCAAAGAAGATTTGTTGTTTAACAAATTAAAAATCCTTATACAATCTTGATTTTTTTTTTAATTTACCACATTTATATAGTGCCCTTTTCATACTCAAGATGTCCGTTCAGAGGCGCTTTACGTTTTTTGATTATAGGTGCTGCATAGATGCGTACATGCAAGACCTCCCAATCTCAGTGGGACAGTTCGGCTTTTGGGCTGTTTGTCCCGGCGTCCCGATCTAAGACGATTTGTCCCGACATTCGTTAAAAACTATGTACGTTCTATGATTTCAAAATAAAATTTGGTATTCAAGCTCTGTCTGGCTTAAAGTTACCATCGCTTATCCCTTTATTGCCCCCTTTTAACAATCCGCTTCTACAATTTGCATGTACCAGTGTTGTTTTTGACACCTTATCATCGATTAATTGTTTAAATTATTGATTTTATCAGGCATTCTCACCATGTTGTTTTTGTAATAGGGGTCACAAATTGCTTTTGATTGATGTATTGTAATGAAATAAAAGCCAACGTTGTTTGTATTTCATTGCCCAATTAAGTTCAACGACACTATTACCCTGTGTATTATACCACCTGAGGTTGAAAAACACATGCATAATCCGTCAAAACACGGATTTTGTATATCAAACAATTGAAATGTAGACCAATACAAGTTGATGTTTCACATAAATTTACTTTCGTTTTCGACTGAATTTCAGATATTGGTGTGTACCTATTGCATCAATCTAAATTTAGAGTCAACGGACAATTGGTGGAATAAGAACAGTGCTCGGTGTGTGCACATTGCCTTTAATGATTTACACATGTTCAATGGGCATACACCTCTTGATTGGATGTAAAATAGAGGCATACCCTACATTTCACTTTATGGAGTCACGCGCATAGTGCGCCAGTGTGTTTACTTTTAGAAAATGGAGACCGTTTGTGTTCATGTAATTTTTAAACACATTTATCATGAATATTGGCCAGAAGTTTAGTGTTTCAGTATGTAAAATACTGACTGCTGACTAAAATAAAGATGGGGTGAATGATCATTTTAAGTGTCCCTGCAGGACATTCCCACAGTTTTATTGGTATGTCCTGATTTGGACCTGAACAATTCTGGCATGTATGATAGATCTAACAGACTAAAGTTCGTTTAAACGTTTGATAATAAATGTGCTGCATACAACTAGATTTAGGGTATACATTAACAGAATATACTTTTAAGTGATCAATGCCTGCTTCTTTCAGGGTTTTTTTGGGTCAAATTTGAGACCGAAATTCAGCCCCATTCCCAATCGCAATATGTATATAAATATTTTCCCAAATGACTGACCAGATTTGCCAATTGAAGGTTTCTGAAAAAAAATAATTGTTTTCCGATTAATAGCAATTTAAATTTACCTCCCTGTCTAGCTCAATGACTTAAACCTTAGTAAATAAAAAAAAAACACACACACAACTCAATTTCTGAGTTTAGGTCAAAACAACGCGATTTTTCCTAATCCAAAGGTGCCCAAGCCCTTTTTGCAAAATGGTGAAAAAAAGAGTAGCTTTGCAACTCATAAAACTGCTGATTATGACATATCACATTACATAAATAGTAACTTAAGAATTACACTGAAAAAATGTTTATGCTTAAAATTAAATCATGTTTGGTGTCTCGATTCAACAATATCATATATAGGTTTGCATGTATGCCTGATGTCTATTTAGCTTCACTTCTGCTACAATGGGAAATGATCAGTGAGTTACCATGTGTATATTTTGCACATTGGGAAAGGGGTTTTTAGGGAAGAGGATTAGTTTAACTTTGTCAAACAACAAATCTCCTATGATGCTGAATCAAAGTTTGCTTCAAACTCAAAGAAGCTTAAAAGCAATCATAATGTCAAAGTGTCCTTCCATGTCTGAGGCTGTATTATGTGACATGAAGTGTGCCCCACCACTAATTAACTTACTAGACTCATGGGAGTTGGGTTAAATTTTGTATTAAAGCTGCAGTTTCTATATAATTAGATTTTTATTGTAAGCACAGTTTCCTCTTAACAACTTTAGTTTTTTTTGTGAGGACATGAAAGTTTGTGATGGTTGTTTGCATGCAGGCCATAGCTAGGGATTTCATTTGCGGTCTGTAGTGTTAAGGTCAAGGTCACCTTCACTTAAAATAGCTTAACTATTTTAGCTCAATAACGTTAGTTTGGATGGAGAAAATTGTTATGAACTGTTGTGTGTAGGTAGTTCTCATGCAGACATAGCTCAGAAGAGCACAATTATTGAATAAACAGTAACATGATTAGAAAACCATTGAAACCCTGGTTTCTAGACTTTGACATGTTTCCTGTTTCTCTTTTCTTTGAATGCTCTTCTCCTGCTCATTAGGCTTCTCTGAATATATTCAACTGTGCTTTGAATCTTAAATTGACTATTAGTTTTGTTAAGGCTCTATATTTTTTACTTGATTTTTAACCATAATTTATGACTTGAAACATTTCATATCATCAGTCTTAAATTGTTAAAGCAGAAATCTCACATGTTTTTATCAATGCAGTTTCACATTGCTTATGTGATTTTTATAACCTGATGAAGGTAATTAATCATAGATGAAGATTCTCTTCAGACTGCAGGCAACATGTACCGGACAGAGACCGATAGTTTTGGACCAATTAAAGTTCCGGAATCAAAGTACTATGGGGCCAACACAGCCAGATCTCTAACCAACTTTGATATTGGTGGGGAAAGCGAAAGAATGCCTGTAAGTTTTTGGCTTCACATGAAGCATTTTTTAGTGGTACCAAAATGTGTTTAGACTTTAAATAAGTTTAATTAAAGATCATTAATAAATGAAATGGGCTATTTTTATAATGACAGAAAGCATAGAATAGATCTGGTAATTTTTGTCAAAACCCGAAAGCTGCCTTCTTGAAAGAAGCCCTGCTCACATATTAAGCATTTTGCAGTTGGATTTTGACAATGATTATCATAGAAATGTGGTCATGTCCGCAATGGTATAAGTATATGTTTTCCTAAAATCTAGTCTCAAAATTCCGAATTGATGGTTTGACTTTCAGATGTTTGGAAATAGAGCTGTTGAGCATAATTAGTTTTTAATTCTAATATCTATGTAACTAATTTCTTTATTTTTAGTATTTTTTTGTTTTTTTTATGTAAGTTTTATAAATAATGATACAAAATGTATAAATAAAACATTAATACTTGTTCCCAATTTAAAGTAAATTGATGCTAAAGTTCCCACTTTCACAGGTATTGGTCTTATTCCCAATAAGTTAATAAATAGCACTGAGTTTGTCTAGACTGTAACGTTGTCATTCATTGTGCCATTTTCATTTAAAACAAATGTTCACCATCATTAGACAAGGTGTCACAGGTAATACCTGTCTTCCTTCCTCAAAGATCAAGATCACATTTAGTGGTCCAAGTTCAAATTTTTCCATAAAACAGCTTGATCAGTCTATAACTATGTCATTCATGAAGCAATTTCTGAAAAAACTTGACATAAAAGACCACTATAGAGGAGATGGTTTTTCATTTGTAACCCCCATCTCCGTACCTTTTAAAGGTTAAATTTTTAACTGTAACTTTTTATGCCCCCGGTAGGGTGGCATATAGCAGTTGAACTGTCATTCCGTCTGTCCATCCGTCTGTGTGTCCGTCCGAAAACTTTAACGTTGGTCATAACTTTTGCAATATTGAAGATAGCAACTTGATATTTGGTATGCATGTGTATCTCATGAAGCTGCACATTTTGAGTGGTAAAAGTTCAAGGTCAACCTTCAAGGTTAAAAAAACTAAATCAAAGGAAGTAATTATCTTTAAAAAGGGAGATAACTTCTAAACCTGCCAAAAAGATATATTGAAATTTTATATATCAACCCATACAATTGAAGCATAATCAAAATGACATTTTATGGTCAAGCCAAGCACACAATAATACTTTTTGGCATACAAGCATCTTAGGTACTTTAAGGTTACCTGTGAATCTATAGTAGTGGTTTATAATTATTTGCTTCTAAAAATAGAGATTTGTAAAAGAACAATTATCTTCAAGGGAAGTAATTCATATAATTATAAATCTCATATTATATATTTCCTTACCAAGAATTTAAATTCTTTTCACAGTTACTGTACAGATTTTGTATATTTATAACTTAAATGATTGAGATGTCAAAGTTTTTTTTAATGATTTAACTATCATTTCTTTCCTGTACTAATTTTTGAATGGTAGGTTTCATTACTTACTTGTGGACTTATGTCCATAGATACATGATGAACTGTGGCTATGATCTCTTTGATTAAACCACAGGCCTTGGTAGTCAGCGATGTCTGCCTTGGTCATTTCTGACTCCCCCCCCTGTCTGTCCGAAAAACTTTAACATTGGCCATAACTTTCGCAATATAGAAGATAGCAACTTGATGTTTGGCATGCATGTGTATCTCATGGAGCTGCACATTTTGAGTGCTGAAAGGTCAGGGTCATCCTTCAAGGTCAAACGTCAAAAAACAAAATCCAAGGGAAGTAATAAGCTTTAAAGGGAGATGATTTCTATACCTGCCAAATGATAAATAGAAATTGTATTTCAAAGCGGCACAGTAGGGGGCATTGTGTTTCTGACGAACACATCTCTTGTTTATTCATCATTTTAAAAGAATTATCCACATATGTTTACCATGTGGAGATGTGCAAAGGTCATTATCATGGTAACATTAAAGGCCAAAGGTGACACCAGACTGTATTTTTGTCATTCATCATGCAATTTAAAAAAAAGCAAAAGGTAAAGGTCACACTTGAAAGTAACAGTTTAAATGTGGTCACAAAACAGCTTGTCAGGACTGTAACATCTTTCAAGATTCAATCACAAATTGTTTACCATTTGGAGATGTGTCACCCCTTGGGCACTCATCAAGGTCATACTAAAGGCCAAAGGTCAAATATCATATGCATGATGCTGCTTGTTAGAAAATTACGAGACTTATTGACCTTTGTTTCTACATGCTGCTGAAAGGCATCTTATATAGATTTAGTATAGAATTAAGACAGAATTCTGGTTCTTTCAGTTCCCAGTTATCAGAGCGCTTGCTATTCTGAAATATTGTGCAGCAGACGTGAACAAGCAGTATGGTCTGAAAGCAGAGATAGCAGAGTACATCAAGAAGGCAGCAGAAGAGGTTAGAGTTGCCATAGAGATAGATGCTGAGATAGATGATGGGTAGGCCATTGGTGGGATTGCTTTATATCTGATATGTGTAAGAGATAGATGCAAAGCTAGATTGTTAATGGGTGGGATTCTATAGGGCTGTTTAAGAGATTGAGGCATCAAAAGATCTTTGGTTGATGGTTTTATATTGGGATGTGTTAGAGATAAAGGCATATATAGAACATGGATGGGTGGGGTTTAAATGGGTGTTGTTAGAGATAGAGGCATAGATAGATCATTATTTGGTGGGTTTGATATGTTTATGCCTACATGTTTCACAGGTGATACAAGGAAACTAGATGAATCAAACAGATGATCTTACAGATGGGTTTGGGCATAACTTTGCGTGTATAACATGACATGTTTTACCTGTTAATGTGTATTTGTTTCACAGGTGATACAAGGAAAACTGGGCGACCATTTCCCGCTGGTGATCTGGCAGACTGGTTCAGGCACTCAGAGCAACATGAACATAAACGAGGTGCTCAGTAATCGGGCCATAGAGATGATGGGAGGGACCCTGGGCAGCAAGACACCTGTACACCCCAACGATCATGTAAACATGAGCCAGGTATAATAAAGACATTGGAAAAAAGAATTTTGCCCTAGCAAGTCCGTATGTTATGTCATTACCCATAATGATATCATCAACCAATAAAATCATGTACATAGATAAAATATTAATATCTTTTCTAGATAACTCGTTAAAATGTATATCATTAACATACAGCTAGAAATACAAATAAACAAACAAAACAGTTATCTGAGAATATGAGCAAGCTGTATAAAAATGTAACCAATTGAAGGCTAATGGGCTAATGCTTATTTGAATCACTGTTACTTTGGAAGCATGTGAGTTGGAATCTTTGTTTAGAAGAATTTAAAAAAATCATGATAAATTTGAAAACAGTAAGTTGTCTTCAACTACAAAGCACAGGACAAACAATGTTTGAAACATGAATTGTTTTATGTGATCAATTTTATTTATTGCTGTTAATGATTTATAAAGAAATAAAAACACACTTTTGTAACATGATATTTTAATTGCACGTAAATGAAAATTTCATAAGTGAAAACATGTTGTTTACCCTTTGTTATATCAAAACAGCATTGTGTAAGCATCTCTTCCTTTTATGGAAGGTTTTCTAATGCTGTTAATACTAAAATCAACAAACATTTTTTTGTCTGACAGAGTTCCAATGATACATTCCCGACTGCGATGCACATAGCTGTTGCTATGGAGACACACAAGCGACTGTTGCCGGGTCTACAGAGCCTTCATGATGCACTGAAAGCAAAGGCAGATGAATTTCAGAATATCATTAAAATAGGGAGAACACATACACAGGTAAGCATGTAAGATGTTAGCTTCCACGATAAGTATGTTTCTACCAGAATTTACAGATAATTCCTATCTGGTGATCCTGGGCTGGACACCTATAATTTCAGGCAGTATTCTCAAGATCTTCTATTTAGACATCAAGTACACTGTAGTGTGTCTCATTAGGCCTTATGTTTTCCATGCAATTGAGCAATATATAAGTTTAAACTTAACATGTTATCATATTTCAAGTCTTCTTTATATTTGAAAGGTCAGTCAAGCATGTTGAAACAATTAACATTTCTTCAAAATGGATCACAGTACTTCATATAAACTGATATAATAGTGGTAACCTTATATAAGTAAACTAAACACTGTAAACAGACACATGTATCATCTGAATGATAACGACCTCCCCTGTGCCTGTTACAGGATGCCACGCCCCTGACACTAGGTCAGGAGTTCAGTGGGTACGTACAACAGATGGCGTACGGAATACTGAGAGTGAAGTCATGCCTTCCCAGACTCTATGAGTTAGCAGCAGGTCAGTGGGATTGTCAATCACATTGGACTTGTATTTCAGTGGTAAATATTTTAGTAATTGATTATCTTGCTTTGATTGGTCAAGTTAAATATGTTTTGTCTAAATCCGTAATGATTCTCTACAAAGCTTTGATACTTGCATGGATGATGTCTTTGAACATTATCAACATGCCCACATCACCTGACATCATTTCGACCTTGACATTGACCTACTTTTGGACTAATTCAGAAGGTCACAATTGTTGGACAACCCAATGTAATGCGTTTCGTGTAACATTAATAATGCTTGCTACAAGGCTTTAGTACTTGTTTGGATGTTATCTATGAATACCCTCAAGGCACCCACACCGAGTTGACATTGATATTGACCTATTTGAAGTTAGACCAATTCAGAAGTTCAAAATTCTTGGTCAACCCAATTGACCATTCACGTAATTTCAATATATGAACTACTACAAAGCTTTGATACTTTCACCACTTGGCACACTGATATCATGTTACATTACCTTGACCATGAAATTGACTTTGAAATTGACATAAGTTTGGACACAGCCTCTTGTTTTTTTCTAAGGATGCTTAAGGAGTTCAATTATTTGTTTAACTAGAAATACGTTTGAATTCATAAGAAGCAAAAGTATTTTTTTCCCATAAACTTATCGACCATATATTTCCTGGTAACTCAAATTTAATAACTAACAATTTCTTCTATGTTTATTACAAGTTGATGTAAAATATAATGAAATAAATAAATAAATATGTGTTCTACTTTTCAGGAGGCACAGCAGTTGGCACTGGACTGAATACTCGAATAGGTTTTGCAGAGAATGTAGCAAAGGAGATTGCCCAATATACAGGTAAAATTAATTGTAGAAAGAAATATTTGACTCATACTTAAGTTGTTTTTAATTAGCAGTTTTCTAATTTATGTGAAGTATATGTAACTTTATGCTTATTGTAAGAATTGTTTACTGCTTCTCATCAACCGATAAAAAAGCTTCTTACAGCAGATTTTAATGAATTATTTCCATATATGTATATAACATATGGAACTATTTGGTCAGCAAGCAAACATAATTGATAATGTTATTTCGGCAAAGATGAACATTTATATTGATACATGTCCTCGAAATGTATATGTATAATACTCAGTATTTATAATAGAAGAGTATGCTGTTTAATCTTAACTAGATCTAAAATTAAAGATATTTTAATATTCATAAAATTATTTGTTCAGCATTTTCTTTATATTTTTGTTATGATGTATATAAATGGACCTCAGCAAAGAGTGATTTATATTGTGCCAATACAGTAGATAGTTTTCTGTTCCAATACCCTATGGAATATATCTGAGCTGTGCTCTGGCAAAACGGGGCTAAATGCATATGCGTAAAGTGTCGTCCCATATTAGCCTGTGCAGTTGGCACAGGCTAATAAGGGACAACACTTTCCGCTTTTATGGAATTTTTGGTGGTTACAATGAAGTCTCTTCTTAGCAAAAATCAAGTCTAGGCAGAAATGTCATCCCTGATTAGCAGTCTGCACAGGCTAATCTGGGACAACACTTTACGCACATGCATCAATCCCTTTTTAGCTCATCTATTTTTTGATTTTTTTTTTTTTTGCTATTGTCGTCACCTGAGCGTCGGCTTCCGCGTCGGCGTCCCGTTAAGTTTTGTGTTTAGGTCCACTTTATTCCCAAAGTATCATCAAAGCTATTGCCTTCATACTTGCAACACTTACTAACTATCAAAAGGGGACTGTGCAGGCAAAGTTATGTAACTCTGACTGGCATTTTGACAGAATTATGGCCCTTTTTATACTTTGAAAATTGAAAATTTGGTTAAGTTTTGTGTTTAAGTCCACTTTATTCCTAAAGTATCAAAGCTATTGCTTTCATTCTTGCAACACTTTCTAACTATCATAAGGGGACTGTGCAGGCAAAGTTATGTAACTCTGACTGGCATTTTGACAGAATTATGGCCCCTTTTATACTTAGAAAATTGAAAATTTGGTTAAGTTTTGTGTTTAGGTCCACTTTTTTCCTAAAGTATCAAAGCCATTGCTTTCATACTTGCAACACTTACTAACTATCGTAAGGGGACTGTGCAGGCAAAGTTATGTAACTCTGACTGGCATTTTGACGGAATTATGGGCCCTTTATACTTGAAAATTTGGTTAAGTTTTGTGTTTTGGTCCACTTTACCCCTAAAGTATCATAGATATTGCTTTCATACTTGGAACACTTACTTACTATCATGAGGGGACTGGGCAGGCAAAGTTTGATAACTCTGGTGTGCATTTTGACACAATTATGTGCCCTTTTTATACTTAAAAAATTGAAAATTTGGTTAAGTTTTGTGTTTAGGTCCATTTTATTCCTTAAGTATCAAAGCTATTGCATTCAAACTTGGTACACTTACTAACTATCATGAGGGTACTGGGCAGGCAAAGTTTGATAACTCTGGTGTGCATTTTCACAGAATTATGTGCCCTTTTTATACTTAAAAAAATGAAAATTTGGTTAAGTTTTGTGTTTAGGTCCATTTTATTCCCTAACTATTAAAGCAATTGCATTCAAACTTGGTACACTTACTTACTATCATGAGGGGACTGGGAAGGCAAAGTTAGATAACTCTGGCGTGCATTTTGACAGAATTATGACCCCTTTTATACTAAGAAAATTGAAAATTTGGTTAAGTTTTGTGTTTTGGTCCACTTTACTCCTAAAGTATCATAGCTATTGCTTTCAGACTTGGAACACTTGCTAACTATCATAAGGGGATTGTGCAGGCAAAGTTATGTAACTCTGACTGGCATTTTGACAGAATTATGGCCCTTTTTTTGACTTTGTAACTTTGAATATTAGGTAAATTTTGTGTTTAGATCCACTTTACTTCAAAAGTATCAAGGCTATTGCTTTCAAACTTCAAATACTTTCTTACTATTATGAGGTTACTGTACCTGGCAACTTGAATTTGACCTTGACCTTTGAATGACCTTGACTGTCAAGGTCAACGTATTAAAATTTTGCTAAAATTGTCATAACATCTCTATTTATGATCAGATTTGATTCATTCTTTGACTAATAGATGAGAGGGTTGCACCCGCTAGGCAGTGCTCTTGTTTCCTTTAGCAATACTCATCTGTATTATTATAGGTTTACCGTTCGTCACGGCACCCAATAAGTTTGAGGCTCTTGCGGCTCATGATGCCCTGGTGGAGCTGCACGGAGCTCTGAATGTCCTGGCAACCAGCCTCATGAAGATCGCTAACGACATCAGATTCCTGGGATCTGGTCCAAGATGCGGTCTGGGAGAATTGTCTCTTCCAGAAAACGAGCCTGGCAGTAGTATTATGCCTGGTAGGATTGGTTTAAAGAAAACAATGTTTTTAGTGAAATAAAGTTCCTAATGTTTGAATGTTCCAAAATGTAAACCACATAAGTTTTTTTAACAACTTGTAGACAAATGGACTCCAGACATTTATTTGAATACTTAAGGTAATAAGTCCATATGGATGCTAAGATATCTAGTATGAATTAACAACAAAAAAAACGGAATTTTCTGTCGGAAAATGGTTTGTTTACTTTATAGCCAAGCCATTTTTGTTAGAATTTTAACATATTAAGTCATTAAGAATCTTTGCACTTAAAATACATGTCAGCAAAGAACTCGGTGCAATAAATTAAATAACAAATTGTTATGTAAATATTGCTAGTGTAATGATTTTGTTCTTGTTTTAAGCAACATTTGTTTATGCTTTATAAAATGAGTAACAAAAACATCAAAATTTTAACCATTTAAATGGTTCTAAAAATGAGTCACAAAAACATCACAATAACAACCATTTAAATAGTTCTAAAAATGAGTCACAGTCACACTGCTATTTTAGGTAAGGTCAACCCGACCCAGTGTGAGGCAATCACCATGGTAGCCGCCCAGGTCATGGGAAATCAAGTGGCAGTTACAATCGGGGGTAGCAACGGGCACTTTGAGCTTAACTGCTTCAAGCCATTGATTGTGAGCAACGTTCTGCAGTCCGTAAGACTTCTGGGCGACGCTTGCCAGTCGTTCACAACAAACTGTGTCAATGGAATCAAAGCTAACAATGCTGTGATAGGAAGATTGCTCAACGAGTCTCTGATGTTGGTGACGGCCCTCAACCCACATATTGGCTACGATAAAGCGGCCACTCTCGCCAAAACTGCGCATCGGGATGGAATCACTCTCAAAGAGGCGGCCTTGAAACTTGGCTACTTGACTGCAGAGCAATTCGAGGAATGGGTTCGCCCAGAAAACATGCTGGGACCAACATAGGAAACACTATTTACAACTCTGGGAATCATTCATTCTGTACATATCATATATGATGTCAGTGGATTTGTTATATGTTTGTTGAATTCAGTTCTCTTTACAAAACCTCTAAAAAAACAATAAAGATTTAAAAGACTTCAGGTAGTCATACTCTTATTAATTAATAATCTTGCAATTCAGTATAATTCATGGGTGGGCATTGTCATTGGTTGTTAAATATTGTATTGCATTTATTGTTGCGAAAATATTTTCAAACTTTTTTGAAGTCAGTATGCATGATGACTTTACTTGTATGATGTTTGTATTTAATTCAATATACCCCGCACATGAACTAACTTTAAATGCTACTTGTACAATTTTGTCATCTTTATTATGGAATGAAAAGACAAGTCTTCTCCTTTAAGCATTCTAAAAAATATGCTTAACGAAGTTCTGAATTACATTTTATTGGCATTATGAACAGTATGGGTGCTAGAAACTAGACAAAAGGCCAATAGATTCCAAGGATAATTGAAGTTTAGTCAACCAGTGTATTAGGCGGAATATATAAAAGTGATCAATGTACTTAACTCAAAGTAATTCAGAAGTAAAGCACCAGTTCTGTGGATATATTTGAGGAGTTATTTGTCTCATAACACGCTTTGAATGCATTCCAGCTTACATTAATAGGTGTAAAATTAATTGTGTAGCTTTGTTTTACACAAGTATATGTAAATGTATGTATATGTTCGTGTCTCTTGTCATGAGATTATATTTTATAAGTAGGTCATTGTGCTCAAATATTAATGTGTGTTATTTTCATAAACATACTTTATACCTTGGCTTTGTATTTTATGTGAACATGCACCAGGCTGTAAGTTAAACTCATCCTGTATTACATTCATCAGAACTTTCATTCATCTTGATTGATAGTATTAAGATTGCACCAACTTTTTATTATATTGACATGAAAATACCGCTTTTAATCTTAACTTGTATAATCTAACACTGCAGGCACGGGTTTACTGGGAGGGGGCACAGGGCACACGTGCCCCCCCCCATCCAGCTGATCCGAACGCTTATGCAATAAATAATGAGGGACAAGTGCTTCCAGCTGATCCCATATTGCTTACTCAGACAGGTTTAGTACCATTTTAATGAATAAAAGGCCGTCCGAATGCCAGTTCACTATACTAGTATCGTCAGTTTCCTTATCTTTCCATTGTGTATGTGTTTGTCTGTGTTTGGGTACCGGTAATAAAGAATGATAATCAAGTCTGAAAATCAATGCAGGAACAGCATCCATGTAATGGCTAATGATAGCTTGTGGTAGCTGCGGATTGTTCAGTATCCAAATAGATAGGAAACAAAGATTTGGCAACCACTCGCGAAAAACATATGTATAGTAGTATACGCAACTAGGCTTATAGTAATGTTTCATTGTATTCAATACAAACAGGTCTAAACAGACCATGTTTGGAACTCAATTTATCCCTAGGCCCACACTTTTGTATTCTTATGAACCTGTGTAACATTAATGTTCACATATTGTCAACAGATTTGAGGTTACTTAAGTTCAATGACAAGGATAATCCCATAGATTTGATTTCACAGAGTTCTTAACAACAAGTTAACTATTAATTTACTGTTGCTATACTGAGCGTTTGCACGTGCAAATGATCACGTTGCTTCCGAAGTTTATCAACTCTCGTGCGTTTGTCTCTCAATTATTAAATCTGCTGCCCCGTTACGGAAACTAGAAAATCGATCTTCCCTGTTTTTTAAAGTCGATCATCGTTACGCACGATCAGTTAATTATGAACGCGACAGCGACAAGCAATAATCTGTGCAATAAACGCTCGATGAGTCAGAAAGCATGACTTTAATATCTACAAGCGTCTTAGATTAGCCCCCTTGTCAATGTTTTGTGAGAGTTAACTTATGAAGGAATAATTTGCTTGAAAGTATGTGTTGAACAATATCTGTAAAAGTCTTTGATGGCAAGTTTAAAAAGAAAGAAAAAAACTCAGGAGTTTTCAATGTTCAAATGGTAGCATTATGACCAGTTTGAAGATCTGCCATTCTACAATGCCTGCCAGCAAAAGATGCGTAAGGGGAAGACCGCAAGGCTGTTTCATTGTAAACGACTTCTTAAGCTGGATTGACACCACTACACAATAAAAAAAAATGCCAGCAGTTTGCCATACGGAAGCCTTGAAGAGCTTCACCAAGATTGTTGGGGGAAATCATATTATGGACAAACTCGAAGGAGGAAGAAAACAACCGAAAACATCTCCTTAGTGTGTTACGTAGTATCCGTTTTCTTTAGCGACTGGGTTGGCACCGAGGGAACATGATGAAACGCAGGGCAGTTTTATTGAGACTGTTGAAAGTACCGTACATGACAATATCGACACGTCCATAAATGGATCGTAGACCTTTGTTGCGTTCCTCAACTTGATGTGCAGACATTGACCAATGTAATATACATGTATATTGGTAGATCTTTGGTATTAGGTTAAGATGCTGTATGAAGCGTATGTCACTCTCAAACGTAATGCTACGACAATGTAAGTTACATAACAGGAATGAAACGGAAGATCGTAACCAGGGGGGACTGTGTGTGCTGGGTTTTGTAGAATCAAATGTGTTCAAAATATAGTGATATTGCACAGACTGCTATTATCATGTATGTAGACATTGCATAATTATGTTACCATACCATATTGTACGTGTAATTAACAGTACATATTGTTAAATAATGTATAAATACGATTTTCATTTAAATCAAAATGACATTGTAGGAAACAATAACTAAAATCAAAGTATAATCATGACCTTTGTGCGTTCCAAATAAGTCTTAATACATGTACATGTATATAAACTTAAGTTGCCTCACACATTTTTGTTTGATAATACCTGGTAATACTAAAAGAATATAAATATTTCAAAATGTATTTACATTTTACAATATGGAAGGTTTATTCAAAACAAGCCTCGCGCCTCTTCGCAGTTGTAAGGTTTCCCTAGCCCCTGCAGCATGAGCCTTGGGATAACAGTGTAGTTTTAAAAGTCGCTGTTAACTTGAGCTACTTGGATTTCCTCGAGATCGTATGATGTGGACACTGCGCCATTCTTAAAGGGACTGTCCAACAGATAAAGCATAGTTCGACGCGAAGCGATATTTTTGGAAACAACGAGGATTGCTTATATAGCTAAAAAATACATCGACCATAAACATCAGCGTGGATAGCCAAGTGGTCTATGCGGGTAACATTTTACTCCAGGGGTCAGTGGTTCGAGCCCCATTGAGGGTTACTTTTTGTTTCTTTTTTTTTTTTTAATTGTATTCTTGTTATTTTACTGGAGATTTTTAGTTCAAATGTTTAAATTAATCAATATACAGCATTTAAAGCATTTTATGACAAGCTTCAATACATGCCAAAATCTGTAGGACCACAGGTGTTGGGCGCGTTGCCAAGTCACTTTAACACTCTCAATATGTCATAAAACAACATTTTTTATCAAAAAAAAAAAAAAAAANGATATTTTTTTTTTGATAAAAAATGTTGTTTGATGACATATTGAGAGTGTTAAAGTGACTTGGCCACGCGCCCAACACTAGTTGTGATAAACATAACTGTCTTCGTCCTACGTCGAAACGTAGTGTTAACGGAGTCCAGAGTTACATTATTGCAACTAGCCCAACACATGTGTGTAGGACGGCCCCTTTAAGGCACCAGACATACTAAAAAATATGATTTAATCTTTGCGTGTTTCTTTTTATAAAGCCTAATTACTAAGTACCCCACATTAGTATATTCGTCTTGATAATTATAAAATTGTGGATTTAAATAAAGTTATACATTATACTTACATAACATGCACACAACTTCAACGAAAATATTAAAATGCCTTTGCTGTTCAGGTAAGCAATCAGATCCAAATGCGTCTCTTATCCGTAAGGTATGTTTATTTACCTCCCTTAGTTTCATATTTGTCATTGTTGAACGCAACAACAATATCGATACATATTTCGCCGATTAAAACTAAATTTTACTTTTCAAGTTTTTGAAATTTTGTCTTGTCGGACCAATATGTTTTATATTTCTGGGACGCCTTTTAAGAATTGAAGGGTATATTTTATATGCACTGATTTAATTAAGTGCAAACGAATTCAATTACCGTAATTTCTTTTAGTTTTCGGACACTCTAAATTTTCGGACAACCTCTTTTTAGCCAAAATAATTATTTTTCGTGACACTAAATGTTTATGTTAGTAAAAAAGAAACATCGAATTTCATACCTGCCAAACAGCAAAGTGTGCAAGATTACGGGACACGCGAGATATCCCGACACAATAGGAGGTTTTGGGGATTCCGATAATTACGTCACGTTTGCACTCGCTCTAATTTTGGTCGTCAAAACACCGGCCATTTCGCTATTGTTTGCATTTGATTGACCGCATTGTGATAAGGTTTCCATTACAATCTCTAATTTTTACGAACAAAAAATACTCAGAAATACAGGGTTGTCATTAGGAGGCGGCCGGCGGCCGATTTGACCGCCTCAAATATTATTTAGGCCGGCTCAAATTTGGAAAGGAAATGAAAAAAAAACTCGGCAAATGTTCACGACGATGACGAGATATTAAATATTCGTTTATATACTGTCTGATGGGGAAGTAAACAACCTTAACCGATATATGTTAACTGCTTTCTCATTGGTCGTATCGATATAATTGTCCAATCGCGGAGCGGGTAAAGGGAGTTTACGACTTTGATTCAAGGTCACAAACTGTGACAAAGTCAAATATGTTTAAACAATGAAAATAAACGACTTTTTCGTTTGTGTTTCGAGTAAGAACGATAGTTCGCTGTTGAAGTTGTTTTGTTCCAGTTTTGTTAACGTTTCTCATTTATCGGCACCTCCGGATAAATGCATTTTCCTGTTACATTTCGTTTTTTTTTCTATTTTCGACAAATTTCGTTGCTGTTGCGCGGACCCAATGTTTGGTTGCGATGTTTGGTTTCTCCTCGGAGTTTTTAACCTCCGAACGGCAAGTGGATTTATTTGTTACCACCTTTTACATGAGGGTGAGTCTTTCATTAGGATGAATGAAACTCTCGAGCCCCAAACTCTCCTGATTTTTTCATAATTAGGTTCGGCCTTGGTTGAGGCACAATGCCTTAAATGCTAAATATATTGAATTGGCACTGCAATGTTTAGCTATGTCCAAATTTGTATTGGAAAAAAAATGGGCCCAAAGAAGCTTCCTCAGCAAAATATTTTAATCGTAAGATTTCCTCAGCAGGGGCAACCTATGCCCGATTTTTTTTCATAAAATTGCCCAAGGTAATATAAATTTTATTTTCAAGTCAACAGGCCAGGGTTTTTTTGGCCCGATTTTATAGCCGAATAACGGCTATGTTCCCAATGGCAAAAAGTATACTTTTTTCCCAAAATTTG
>VMBQ01000293.1:158017-169866 GCA_007657795.1 Dreissena rostriformis
AGATTGACCGTATTGTCATAAGAGAAGTTCAGTATCAATTTGAAGTGAATCCATGTAGAAATGAAAAAATTATAGTAAATGGAAATTTTTGGTGGGTGTGGCCTATGTGGGCGGGGCGCCCCAGGGTTGGGAATGGGGCCATGCATGGTTGAGATTGACCGTATTGTCATAAGAGAGGTCCAGTATCAATTTGAAGTGAATCAGTGTAGAAATGAAGAAGTAAATGTAAAATAACCTTAAAAAAATGAGTGATTATTTCTGACCCGGCCCCACCCCAACCCCCATAACTTTTGACCCAGGGGTCAGATCAAAATTCCAAATAGTGCAGGGTCGCACATATGCTCATAGCTACCATGAGTGTAAGTTTCAAGGTTCTAGTGCTAATATTGTAGGAGGAGATATTGGCCAGGATGGACGGACAGACAGACAGACAGACAGACGGACGGACGGCGGAGATAACCACAATATCCCCACCTTTTTTTCAAAAAGTGTGGAGATAACTACATTAAAAAATTGTAATGTATTGCGCTTTTTAGGGCTTTGTTTTTGTATATAATTGATTCAATGCACCTCTTGCACTAAATTTTGATCCCGGATGGAAAATAACACTATCACATCCACACCACTTCTAATAATAATCAAATTATTATATGTTTTATTATTTTTGAGATATCATTTATTAAAGTCTTACTTTAAGAAAGAACACGGCTAATTTATAGTTTTGTTTTGTCAGTATTTAGTCTTCCGACCACCTTTACTCTGATTCTAATAACTAATTCGTATTTTTATAAAGAGGAAATTATATTTACGATTAACATTTCTTGTTACTAAATATGATATATTTGTAATATTATTTTGGTGTTTTCGTGTTTATTTAGTTTTTTTGTATCGATTTATTGACTAAACAAAAGCCCTTTGTTCATCTTTTACGTTACTGTAACCAGGGCTATTGACGACCAATCTATTTTTAGTAACGGAAAACTCCTCTTGTGACGTCACACTAAAACCTCCTATGTAAGGACTGTAAATGATGCGCTAGACAGTAGACACTACACTTTTGGTCTCTGCTGCTTAGCAACACTTTTGCTGGGTTAATTAATATCTTGTTTTCACACTTTTAGATATGGGGAAGAAGAAGCATTCGGCACATAGCGTGCAAACTGTGCAGGGCAATGGCAAGTCAACAGATTTGAAAACAAGGTAAAATACATAAGTTCTTATTATTTAAGTGGGTGTTTTCATATTCTTAAGAATGTATTTGTTTCAAGTGAAGTCACAACTGAACAATTAACCACAATTACACAAAAAAACAGTGCTTAAGTTTGTTTAAACTTAATTGTCTAGATCAAATACTATGCTACAAGTACTAATGTGTGTATTTTGAAGTTAATGAGGTCCTTCCCTGCCTTTTTCTGCATTATGTGATGACCTGGAGAGTTTCCCAGCACTCCTGACTTGCTTACTAGACTTGCAAAGTTGGAACCACTGCTGCAATTTCTAGCTATTTAGTTTTTACTGAAATATATGCAATTTTGGTGTGGTCTTGTGCTGTGGTGGGGGGGGATGGGGGTGGTTGCTGAAGTGGCCAGAGGTATGGCGACCACAAATGAATCTCTCATGCCCCTGTAGCGGGCATTGAACCGGGTTGCCTAGGTGGAAAGTGAGTGTATCAAACTTTGTGCTAACAAGACAGTCAAATTGTTATCATTATTGTTCCAGCGTTGCCACATCTACTGACATATGGATAATAGGCATACATGGCCTGTTTGTGCAATGCATGTACATTTACACCATGTACCCCACCATTCCTGGAGGAGATTCAGGTACTTGACTCATCCAAATAATTATACAAAATTAATCTGCCCTGTTTTTAAATGGGGCACAATCTTCTGGAAAATTATCTGTTCTGACTGTTTCAAAGGCATTTCACAGAAACTGGCATTTTTTCTGGTTAAACTTTTAGGCATGTTTATATCATATAGTTACACTGTTACAGTACTGGTAAAAAAATGAAATACTGTAATTCTGTATGAAAGTATTGCAATAATGCATATATGTTGTTTGTTCTCATTAATAACAGAAACTTGAGTCATGTTGTTTTCTGTTTACATTGTTTCTATTTTCTAGGTGAACTTATCACTGCTGCTCATGAGCTTGGGGTAAGTTATTAATACAAATGTACTAAGATTTGGGGTTAGTGATCATATGTGCAATAAAACACTGTAAAACACTGCTAGGTTAGCTTTTACAATTTATAAAAAAGCAAACATCAACAATTCAGTGATGCCTGAAGATAAATGAGTGGTTGATTTGATTTCATTCCATGTTCATTTGTACACTGTTTGTGAAATGTTTAAATATGCAACATTGATAAATTCTCAAACAAACACCTATTATTTACTCTTATACCTCGTTTTAAACAACTCCAATTTATATATGAAAGAAAAGAAATGCTGTTTATATAACTGAAGTCTGATACATGTGTACTGCTAATTGTTGCTTTATCAATGTTATTGTTGTCTGTAAGCTCATTGTATATGAAATTTAATTAGTTGATCTATTAAGATGTATTTAAACTTTAACTCTTTCCAGCTCAGAAGTCAAGTGAAAATGGCTATATGCATCCAGCATAAAACCAGACAAGCCTGCTAGTCAAGCGCAGTCTGTTCAGGTTTTATGCTGTTTGCTGCTCATTAGTATCTGAGGATTGGAAATGAAGCGTTTAAAACTTGAATATTTTAAGAAACGTATTAAATTTTATTTGATTTTCGAAGGGACTTCAAATGTGTAAAAGTGCGTATCAGAGTAGTAGAGGGATAAACAAACTTTGAATTGTCAGTGAGTGTTGTTTCAGGTAGCCCATCCCCCAGGTTACCCCGTGTTCACACTGCTGGCCTGGCTAGCCATCAAGTTGGTGCCACTGGGGTCTGTGGCCTGGCGGGTCAACTTGCTCAACGCTGTACTGTCTGCTTGGGCTTCACTTGTCTTCTCTCTCACCATCTTTAGGTAGTGATAAGTTTAGTCATTGAATTTTAATAGCAGTTTTGTCAAGTAAGCTGGATTTTTTTCTTATCTCTATTTTTCTTAATATAGGGAATAATTCATACCTCTTTGTTCCGATAGATTCTATTGACCAAACATGATACTCTGACACAATCAGCGAGATTATGTAACAGACAGTTAATACACCTATATCAACACATGCGAAAGACGAAAAAATCTTGATGGACACGAGGTCAGATAACTTTTAAAACTTGTCAGACCTCACCAGATTTTATCGGACCTTGTTCTTCTTTAACCAAAGAATAGAAAATACTTTTTGTAGAGTTAATTTTTATTATTATGACGTATTATTATAATGTTCACAATGTTTATCAAATCTTGACGTGTGGTTCCCTGCTTTCAATTTTCGATCATCACAATGCTCGAAACCAGTAAAATTCAATTCAACAACTCAATGATGTGTCGCATACGCCACGAAACAAGGTGCAATATTTGACTGGTTCTGAGAATTGCGCTTGGAGTTTGTTACGTCACCAGCAAAGACAGCCAATTGGACTGGTTGGTAAAAAATATTATAAAGTTAAATAATCTATCGAAGTAAAAGACACAAGGTCCGGCAATTTCGGAAATATAATCAGATTTGTCTGAGGTCCGACGTCTTTCGCATGGGTGGCCTATATTATGCAGAAAAATGCTGTTCAATTCTTATATTTACATCACAAAGACAATATTTACTGTATTTTTTACAATCTAAATGCCATAACAGACTTCTATATGGTACATGATTGTATAGGAATTTTGTTTCAGTTTCATTTTAGTCAAATGCCATATCCTTGATGTTCACGCCAAACTATGAAGTTATTTCCCTATTGACAAACGAAATTCATGTATGTCGTTAAGACAACTTGTTTATGCAAAAGTTCTGTAGTGTGGTCATGCACAGTATGCACAGGCTAATCAGGGATGACACTTTCTTTTTTTATTGTACATTTTTATTTAAAGGTATTATCTTCGTAGCAAAAATCAAGTTTACGCGGAAAGTGTCATCCCTGATTAGCCTGTGCAGAATGCACAGGCTTATCATGGACAACACTTAATGCACATGCATAAAGCCCGTTTTTCCCCTGTTTACGAGTGGTGCTCATATATGACAACAAAATTCTCTTCATTAGGTACACCAGATGTGTAGGCAGTGCTGTGTTGGGATCCTCTCTGTGGTCATTCTGCAAGCTGACCTGGATCTGGTCAGTATCAGCCGAAGTGTTCGGACTCAACAACCTGTGTGTGGCCTCCCTTCTCTACCTCATGGTGGCTTTCAGGGATGCAAATGATGATGTCAAACTCAAGGTATGAATTAAATATGGACCTTGGTATGGAAAAACGGGGATTTATGCATGTGCGTTTAGTAATGTCCCAGATTAGCCTGTGCAGTCTGCACAGGCTAATCAGGGACGACACTTTTTGCTTTTATGGTATTTTTTCGTTTAAAGGCTGTCTCTTCTTAACGAAAATCCAGTTAAGGTGGAAATTTTCATCCCAGACACTTAAGGCACTTGCATTAAACCTTGTTTCCCAGAGCATCAAATCATATGCTGTTTAATATAAGCATTTTATATTTTAATGTTAACAAATGCATATAGGGAAGTATAACCCAGATCCAACATTTAAGTATATTCTCCTAGGCAAAGAATTAGCGAAGGAAGAACAAGACATTGGGGTAATAATTGATTCTGATCTCAGTTTTGATAAACACATACAAGAAAAAGTCAAGAAAGCAGACTCAATGTTCTCAAAAATAACAAGAATATTCATTTTCCTTGATGCAAAGAAATTCACACCACTATACAAGTCCCTGGTATGGGTACATCTGGACTATGCTTACTCTGTCTGGTCACCATACAAAGCAAAGCACGTTGATCTCATAGAAGGAGTACAATGGACGGCCACAAAGCAAATTCCAGGGCTTAGTAAGCTGTCATATCCTGAAAGACTACATATGTGTCGTGTTCTGAGAAAACTGGGCATAATGCATGTGCGTAAAGTGTCGTCCCAGATTAGCCTGTACAGTCCGCACAGGCTAATCAGGGACGATACTTTCCTCCTAAATTTGATTTTTGCTAAGAAGAGACTTCATTTAAACGAAAAATGATATAAAAGCAGAAAGTGTCGTCCCTGATTTGCCTGTGCGGACTGCACAGGCTAATCTGGGATGACACTTTACGCACATGCATTATGGCAAGTTTTCTCAGAACACGACACATATGCTCAAACTCCCAGTCTAAGTTATAGAAGTATGCGAGGCGACATGATTGAAATATACAACATAGTCAAAGGATTGTACGACCCGGAAGTAAGTCAATTTATAAAGATGTGGAGTAATGAAGCCGACCGATCCAGCTTGATTGAGGGGCAACAGTCTTAAGATATACCCACAAAGGTCAAAAACGAATATAAGAAAACAGTGTCTAGGATAGCGATCAGCCTATATATCGTCCCCTCCCCACGAAAATGGCCAACCTCAATATTTACAAGTTTTCAGGAGAAGGAAAAAAGTTCATATTTAAAAAAATAAATACAGAATGAAGCTAAAACTTTGTATTATGACTTTTTAGATATCCCTACATGTGTCCTAATGTTTAAAGTGCCGTTTTTTTTTTGTAGTCAATATGAGAAAATTGTCTAATTCAAGCTTTTACAGCTTGAGTTACACAATTTTCTCGTATTTTTTTACTTGTTTACATTTATTTTGGAATTTTTCGTTCCAACCAATCAAACTTTGCCAAATCCTCACATGGTATAACTTTGTAAGCCAATGGGATAGGACCTTGAAATTCTTCGCGGTAGAAGCGGGCCGTTTTCGCCATTGCGAAATTGTCAAAACCCGTTTTCGTGCCGAAACTGAGATTGGCCATTTGGCGGGGAGGGGACGATATATGGAATAGTCTACCAAGAAAAGTATTGTAAATGCAAAAACACTTAACACATTTAAAAAAAGATTAGATAAATATTGGGAAACTCAGGAAATTAAATACAATGATTAAATAAATATAACCGGAAATGACAAAAGAAAGTTTAACACATTAATATAATCAAAGTGATAACAACTAACTTATTAGCAATGCCCACTATCGTTATTCAGATACTTCTTGTTCCATTAGAACATAAGTTTTCTCTAAAATTGTTGGGGCCATGGGCTAGTGGGCCCCTGTTTCCATCCATGTGAGCTTGTTTGCAACATGAGGTATTAAACAAAAAGACAAAAACTATATTTGTACTTTTGTGCTGTCAACTGAACTTTTGTTTTTTGCCAGGTGGCGTATATTGGTGCTTTTGTGAGTGGCCTGTCGCTATGCAACCAGCACACCATTGTTGTCTATGTAGCAGCAATTGCAGTCTGGGTGCTCGGGGAACTAAGTCATGCCAAGGTATGTGGGGTAGTGTTTAAACTTGACTAACATGCACAATTTATTTTAGCCTAGCTCTGTGAAAAGGGGGTTTAATGCATGTGCGTAAAGTGTCGTCCCAGAATAGCCTGTGCATACTGCATAGGCTTATCAGGGACAACACTTTCCACCAAAACTGGATCTTTGTCATGAGTATTCCTTTTTACAAAAACAATACAATAAAAGCGTAAAGTGCATACTGCACCGGCTAATCTGGGACAACACTTTAGGCACATCATTAAACCCCCTTTTCACTGAGTGAGGCTCATTTATTCTCTCATGGACTCACATAGGATTTGCTTGAAATAACCTTATTTCGCATTATGTTCAAACATAAACAAGGATCAGGAAACTGCTCAAATTGGCCCAAAACAGAAAAGTCAGTAAATTTATGGTTTTCCAGTCCTACTCTTCCAGATCAGTAGTGTTAATCTTTCAAGTCAATCAATTTGAAGAAAGCTGTTTTTTTTTCCCAGCATTCTTGATGATTTCTACATTTACATTGTGTATCATAATTATGTAAAAAAATACTAACAACATAAATGAACATTATGTACTATTTAACCAATCATGCATTATTGCCTTTCAAGTGCTTTACCTGACAAAGCTGGTGCAATTGTGTTTCCTGTTGAAACTGGTTCCAACATTTAATCTTCCCTGTCTTATTTGTACAGCAATACTAACTGTTCGTGGGGGACCAGTCTACAGGGTTTTATTGTCTTTCAGGTGCTCTCCGTCACAAAGCTGGTACAGTTTGGTGTGTGTTTCCTGATGGGACTGGTTCCCTACATTTACCTCCCCCTGTCCTCACTCTTCAGCAAGGCACGCTGGTCGTGGGGGGACCAGTCTACAGTGGAGGGATTCATGAGACATCTCCTGCGGGCTGAGTATGGGACCTTTGACCTGGCCAAGGTGTGTTATCTTGGGTTATATAATGAACCTTTTTCTGGGAAAACTGGGGTAAATGCATGTGCGTAAAGTGTTGTCCCAGATTAGTCCACACAGGCTATAATCAGGGACACTTTCCGCCTATACTGGATTTTTATTTAGAAGAGACTTCTTTTAAACCAAAAATTCAATAAAAGTGGAAGGTTTCATCCTCAGGGACTACACTTTTAGCTTGGCTGTTTTCGAAGAAAACCCAAGCTATTGTCATAGCCCTCTCGTCTTCCGCGTCGTGGTCGCGATCGTGGTCGTCCAAAAACTTTAACATTGGCCATAACTTTTGCAATATTGAAGATAACAACTTGATATTTGGCATGCATGTGTATCTCATGGAGCTGCACATTTTGAGTGGTCAAAGGTCAAGGTCAAAGGTCATTTTTTTTATTTTTTTATTTTTTGGTTTTTCATGTGTATCTCATCGACCTGCACATTTTGAGTTGTGAAAAGGTCAAGGTCAATGATGACCTTCAAGGTCAAAGGTCAAACAAACAAAATCCAAGCACCCACAGCCAAACGTTGGCATCCGCTATGCGGTGCTCTTGTTTGCACATGCATTAAGCCTGGTTTTCCTAGAATGGGGCCCATATCATGTATTGTAAGTTTTTGAAGGGGTGTATCAGCAGCAAGTTGAAAAATTCACAATACAGGGGCAAAAATAAACTTGTGTGATAATACAATCATTATAATCACCTATAATCATTTGAAGTATGTGTCGTGTTCTGAGAAAACTGGGCATAATGCATGTGTGTAAAGTGTCATCCCAGATTAGCCTGTGCAGTCTGCACAGGCTAATCAGGGATGACACTTTCCGCTTTTATGACATTTTTCGTTTAAATGAAGTCTCTTCTTAGCAAAAATCCAATTTAGGCGGAAAGTGTCGTCCCTGATTAGCCTGTGCGGACTGCACAGGCTAATCTGGGACGACACTTCACGCACATGCATTAAGCCCAGTTTTCTCAGAACATGACTCAAATCAGTGTCTTGTCAAACAAATTTCGTGGGTGTGGCATGATTATAAGTGTGTAGTGAAGTCAGTATGACTTAATTTTCACAACGTTTACTGACTTTTGTTTGATTTTGCTGTTTAATGTGTTTTTGTTTAAGTTTTGACTTAACAATTTACTAATACAAAATAGTTGAAACATTTAGTTAAATGGTATCATAGGGATAAAGAAAATTGGCTAAAAAACAGTGGATGTTTATTGTATTAGATTAAATGATAACAGATTTTGAAATCAAAATACCAAATTTAAACTAAATTTCAGTTGATATAGATCATAGATTTTTAATGTATAATCTATTGTATTCAGGGACAGAACATTGACAGCCGAAGCCTTGTGTTTTCTAACTTAAGGTAATCTATTATGTTATCCTATTTTTATGGATTTTCAGGTAAAAAGATGATTACAGTATTAATATGTCATACTTTTAAAAATATGTGCTTTGGAAGAGTTAAGTTGGACAAATGTTAAAAGTGATTAAGCAGGCTGTACTAGTGATAACTCATAATTATTAGTTTTCCCCAGTTATATTTTATTTCTTATATTTTAGAGGCTATGTAGACCACTGCATATCTGAATACACCGCAGTATGTGTGATTCTGGCAATGGTTGGAATAGGGGTCTCGATTGTCAGGTAAAAACTCAACTTTTCATAATCATGTTAAGATATTGTTTCTTGATGTGTTGTAGTAATTGATAGAACCTTTTCTATTGATGTTGAGTAAATCCCCTATAAGAATTGGACACTAGATGACGAGATTTTTCATACAAGTTAATACCTTTGGGACTCCAGCCAAGGTAGTAATAATATAAGCCGCCTCATGCGAAAATGGGTCACATGCCATATGCGGCCAGCATAGCTCCAGAACAGCCTGCGCATTAGCCTAATCTTCTCAGAAGCTTCCCTGTTCGCTGTTAAGTCATGCAAGGTTTTGGGGTATTGTTAGCGGACAAGGTAGCTCCTGACCAGACAAGGTAGCTCCTGACCAGATTGCGCGAATGTACGACGCGGCTCACATAAGAACAAATTTTAATCAATCTGTGAATATTTTATGAGTATGCATTGACAGTGATTTAATACTCAAAATATATGAGGTGTATGTAGTAGCTGATAACACATGTAGTATATCTTATCTGAAAGGGCCCCATTTACCTGTTCAAACACCTAATGCTTGGGATTGACCTTTTCAAGGCAGCTTCCCAGCTTTATTCACAGTCTTGAATGTTTGTTGCAGGTTTTTTATCCCCATGTGTTCTCTTGGTGAAAAATGTCTCTTTCCTTAAGTAAAACGCATCGTGCTGTTAATAAGATTTCTTTCCTGCTGATGCATTTTAAGTTTAACAAATTCACATTATTTCCTTGTTTGCACACAGGAGATGCCGCTGTATGTTGACAGCCCTGGCCATGTGTCTGCTCTACCTGGTAATGTTCTCTTGGCGGGCTAACCTGGCTCTGTCCGAACAGCTTTATCTTGGTGTGGTGAGTAGTTATGTGTCTGGTATTGTGTTAGCTGTCAGTTCAGCATTTGGAATTGTTTAAACTGCAAAAATGTGATATATAGAGAATTATTGGTCATTTTGGAATGGTTAGTTTATTTTGCAAGGTTTAGGAAACCTGATCTGAAAAACTTGTTTCAGGGCAGTTGAAAATCCTGGTTATCAGATTGGGGTATGGGGTGGCGTCAAACTGGTGTTGTCAGGGAAATATCTTTAGTTTGCATGTACCAATCTTGATGAAACCTTAGACATAGCAAAACTGCATGATAACCTAGCTTGGGCTTGTATTTGGCGCTAGTCGGGTCAAGGTCACTGTTACTAAAGATAGAACAATGGTTTCTGCTCAATAATTTAAAACAGGATGGGGATTTTGAGATATTGTGTGGAAATTGTGTGTTTAGTTTGTTTGGAATTTTCGTTAAGGCCCGGTCAGGTCAAGGTTACTGTTACAGAGAATAGAAAAAGGGTTTCTGCCTAATAACTTGATTTTGGATGGGCTGGAATTTGTATTAAGGTACCTTACATGCAGACCTAGGTTGGGAGTCTATTTTGGGCCAGCCGAGCTAAGGTCAAGGTCACTGTTACTAAATGTGAACACAATTATTCTAATTTTTTTGTAAAGATATTGTGCTGAAATTGTTTGTGAGAATTCATGTATATCTAGCTTGGCATTTCATTTGAGCCCAGTTGGGGCAAGGTCAAGGTCACTGTTACTAAAAATTAATTTTCTTTCCTGAACAATAACTTGAGTTAAGATGCAGATACCCGCTGAAATGTTTTGGGTAGGTAACTTACATGCAAACCACAATTATTAAAAAAAAAAAAACTTACTGTTGAAAACCTATTTTTGAGGAGTTTGCAAGTTTCTTGTTATGATATTGTTTTCGAAAAGACTGCACATAAAATGTTAAATCACTGAAAAAACATACAGCAAGATCACAAAAATTATCGTTCCTGTGCATTGCTTGATTCCACAATATGCAAGTCAGATACTTTTCTTATACAGTTGTCATTTTGTAATGTATTTTGCTTGTATTATAATTTTCAAGTATTATTGTTCGTCTAAATATGTATGGGACAATTTTTAGCTCTACTGGCCAAAGGCCAGAAGAGCTTATGTCATGGCGTGGTTTCCGTGCGTCTGTGCGTCCGTGCGTTAGACTTTTTCTTGTTTATGCGATAAACTCCACAGTTTCATGCAATTCTTTTCAAACTTGTTCAGTGTCTTTATATTTATGAGGACTCAAACCCTATTGAATATGGGTTACATCAGACTGCCCGTCCGTCCGTGTGTGCGTCCGTAACACTTTTTCTTGTTTACGCGATAAACTCCACAGTTTTCATCCCATTTTATTCAAACTTGTTCAGTGTCTTTATATTAATGAGGACTCGAACCCTATTGAAAATGGGTAACATCAAACCGTCCGTCCGTCCGTCCGTGCGTCCGTGCGTGCGTCAGTGCCTGCGTTAGACTTTTTCTTGTTTACACGATAAACTCCACAGTTTTCATCTGATTCTTTTCAAACTTGTTCAGTGTCTTTATATTAATGAGGACTCGAACCTATTGAAAATGGGTTACATCAGACCGTCAGTCCGTCCGTCCGTCTGTGTGTGCGTCTGTGCGTTAGACTTTCTTGTTTACGCGATAAACTCGACAGTTTTCATGCGATTCTTTTCAAACTTATTCAGTGTCTTTATATTAATGTGGACTCCAACCCTATTGAAAATGGGTTACATCAGACCGTCCGTCCGCCTGTGCGTTAGACTTTTTCTTGTTTACGCGATAAACTCCACAGTTTTCATCGGATTCTTTTCAAACTTGTTCAGTGTCTTTATATTAATAAGGACTCAAACCCTATTGAAAATGGGTTACATTAGACCGTCCGTCCGTGCGTGCGTCCGTGCGTTAGACTTTTTCTTGTTTACGCGATAAACTCCACAGTTTTCATCCGATTCTTTT
>VMBQ01000293.1:170289-188648 GCA_007657795.1 Dreissena rostriformis
TGAAAAGGTCAAGGTCAATGATGAACTTCAAGGTCAAAGGTCAAAAAAACAAAATCCAAGCGCCCACAGCTGAGCGTTGCCACCTGCTATGCGGTGCTCTTGTTCACAGAGTTATGGCCCTTTGAAAATTTATATAAGCTGTACATATAGTGCAATTCTTGTCCGGGCTATTTCTCCCCAACTACTGACTGGAATTCAATGAAGCTTTATGGGAAGCTTAACTACCTTGAGGAGATGCGCATGTTATTTGTGGGTTCTGGTTAGATGATTTATTTAGAGAGTTATGGCCCTTTGAATTTTTTAAGTTGCTAAACCATCCATCTATTATTTTGTCCCAAGTTATGCCCCTCAAGACGTTTCCTTTCATCTGAATATATAGTGCTATATTGTGAAAAAAAACAACCTTTGGGGAGCATCACCCGTCTCCGACGTTTTCTTGTCCTATACAGTTGTCATTTTGTAATGTATTTTACTTGTATTATAATTTTCAAGCATAATTGTTCGTCTAAATATGTATGGGACAATTTTTTTCTAAATGAGATACATATATACATTTCCTTTTTCAGGTTGAAAGGTTTTGGATGCAGGCGGACATGGTGTTTATTCTGTTTGTTACATTGGGTTTCTTCACAGTTTTGAGGTACTAGTGTTCTGTGACATGTAGGATATTTTTCAAATAAGAAAACTACTTAATTACTTTTTGGCTCAAATAACCATCCACAATGCAATTAGTTTGGTTTAGAAAAAAAAGCCAGAAACTCAGCAAGAAAAAGAAAAGTCAAGTGCACTGTTTTTTGACAGCTTTTTATGCCCCCAGAACATAGGTTGTCGGGGCATATTAAAATCGCACCGTCCGTTAGTTAGTTAGTCTTTCCGTCCAGATAAGTTTCCCCTCAATAAGTCAAGCAATTGTCATCAGATCGTCCCCAAACTCCATGAAAATGTCTTAGGCAATAACATCTAAGTCAAGTTCGATAATCGGCCAAAATGACCCAGGCACTTCTGAGTTACGGCCCTTGAATTATAGTAAAATTTGTTTTTTTCTCGTTTCCGCTCAATAACTCGAAAAAATGTCATAGGATCTTTGCCACACTTTATGAAAATGTGTAAAGTAATAACATGCAGGTCAAGTCCGATAATGGGCCAAATTGACCCAGACACTCCTGAGTTATGATCCTTGAATCATAAAAAAATTGCTTTTTTTCTCGTTTCCACTCAGTAACTCCAGCAATTGTCATTGTATCTTCACAATACTTCATGAAAATGCTAAAGGCATTAAAATTTAGGTCAAGTTTGATAATCAGCCAAATTGACCCAGACACTTTTGAGTTAAGGCCCTTGAATCATCGAAAATTTGTGTTTTTCTCATTTCCGCTCAATAACTCCAGCAAATGTCATAGGATGTTCGCCACACTTCATGAAAATGTGTAAGGTCATAACATCTAGGTCAAGTTGGATATTCAGCCAAATTGACCAAGACTCTCCTGAGTTACGGCCCTTGAATCATCGAACAATTGAGTTTTTTCTCATTTCCGCTCAATAACTCAAGCAATCGTCATCGGATCTTCACCAAACTTCATAAAAATGTGTAAGGCAATACAATCTAGGTCAAGTTCGATAATCAGGAAAATTTACCCAGGCACTTCTGAGTTACGGCCCTTGACTCATAAAAAAAATGCGTTTCCGCTCAATTACTCAAGTAATTGTCATCTGATCGTCACCAAACTTAATGAAAATGTGTTTGGCAATAAGATCTACATGTATGTCAAGTTACATAATCACCCAAATTGACTCAGACGCTTCTGAGTTATGGCCCTTGAATCATCGAAATGTTTATGCATATTTATATTAATCTATGTACCTGTACTTGGGTTTTGCCTAATTGCTGTTTTTAATGAAATTTGACATGGACAGGAGGGTTTGTTAAAACAAAAAAATTCTGTTAAAAGTGCTGTGACCCTCCTTTTTATGCCCCAAACGGGTGGCTCTCTGTCTGTCTGTCCGTCCGTCACACTTTTTGTGTCCGCTCTCTAATTCAAGTAGTTCTCATCCGATCTTTACCAAACTTGGTCAGAACTTGTATCTAGTTATACCCCCACAAACGAGGTTTAGGGGGGTATATAGGAGTGAGCTTGTCTGTCTGTCTGTCTGTCAGTCGGTCTCTCGGTCGGTCCGTATTGGTTTTCCGCTCTCTTTCTCAAGTTATTTTCATTCAAACTTCAACAAACTTTGTCAGAAGTTGTATCAAGATGATGTCTAGTTCGAGATCGAATATGGGTCATGCCGTGTCAAAAAATAGGTCACGGGTCACTTAGTGCATTTTCAACATTCACCATGTTGTCCGCTCTCTAATTCAGAACTTGGTCAGAAGTTTTATATATATGATCTCTAGGCCAAGTTCAAACATGGGCCATGCCGGGCCAAAAACTAGTTCTAATTGAAAAATGGGAATAACTCTAAAAATAATGCTGACAGAGTTATGCACCTTGACCTACACAATTGTCTTGTTGCCATGAAGAAGTATTCCAAGTTTCAGTTAATTATCTTTGATAGTGTTAAAAATATTTGACGACGACACCGACTCCGGGGCGAGTAGTATAGCTCTCAATTTTCTTCGAAAAGTCAAGCTAAAAAAACGAAACTGACAATACATTCATACACCAGCAACAGTATATAGTGACCCTTAGAGTTTTGCAATAACTTATATCGACTATGTGTTGTTGTTATAGGTACCGAATTGTATTTTCTATTTGTATTGGTGATTGAACTGCCAGGAGAAAATGCATCTCATTTATGCATAAACACAGTATTTGTCCGCCAGTTTGTACACCGAGTAAACGTACATTACTGTATACTTTTCTGTAATGAAGACAGCGTCCCGTTCTTGACGTCTTTCCATTGTTCATGTTCACTCGTTTTCAAAACATATGAAGATTGTTCAACGCTTAAGTTAAATGCACGAAGCGTCCGTAATGAATACATCGAGGATACTTGGCCAGTGTTGATTCAGATTAATCGGCTCCGAAACCAGTTGTCCTGTCAGACCTTGCTTTTAAACAAGAATTCAGAAATTTGTGAGCGGATATAGAGGAGTTGATTGAAAATTGTAAGAAATGACCAAGAGTTACTCACAAAAACATATATAATTTGATTACAACAAGCTGAAAAATCCCATAAGTTGTTTGATGACATGACGTCATTTGGCGAAACGACCCCTTTCGCAAAAATAGGGTCATGTTAATGGGATCCAGCGAAATTTATCAACTTATATCATAAAGATGATAAAGATACGGATATTACAAAATTTAAAATGGTTGTTTGAGAGGGTGCTGGTTGTTTCGTCTAATCCCTGTTTCGTCTAACTTATCGGTAATAACAGATGTGAAGTCGTTTCGTCAAACCGATGTGGTCAGTTCGTCTAAGTGTGAATTTGTATTTCGACATTCGACAATTAACTATGTATTTCTCGCACGTTACCTGAACTATTTTTTTTAATATTGAGCACGCTAGACCTTGTAGATATAACACAACACAATGTTGCATTTGCAGCATTTATTTTTGTGTCTAAAACGAACAGAGTTTTGGAACATCAACTGCATCGTCATCACTTGTTAATGGATAGCTGAATAAGACAATAGCAGCAATAAAAAGACTGGCATATAACACGTTTATTACTATTTGTGTGTGGCTTTTACTCAAAGGTTCCAGCTATCGCGAACAAAAGTATGAATCATATTGATCATGTTCATACGTACATGAATACAGCAGATCTTACTTTGAAACCATTGTGTGACCCATCATGTCCATCTTATCTATATTCATATCTGCAGTTTTAAGTTTTGAGGCACATGACCGCATGATTCCGGATGGTAAGCCAGCACGCCTTCATATGGAAGGAAAAGGTTACACAATTGGCAGTAATTTAATCTCTGAAATCAATGAATGTACGATTAATTGTTGTGTAAAATGCTTGTCTGCGTTGCTTTCTAGCTTGATTTATGATTTGGTTTGTGTATAATATATTGATAAATTGATTTTTTGTGGAGGGAGGGTGAATTGATGGATGAAATGTTGGATGGATGGATTGATGGATGGATGGATGGTTGGGATAGTGGGTGGTGAATGGATGGCGGATCAACAGTGCTTTTTTATAGAGCAGAATTCCGTGAGAACCTTCTTCGATGAAAACTAAGCATAATATACTACATCTTGAAGGATGTAGAAAAGCTATACCAGTGCAGGCGACAGCTTTATGTGAACTGAAAATTCACCGTAACAGTTAGCAAAACATTATTAGTCTCCTATCGGTTATACTAGCGGGCACTATAAGTTTATACTACGTACGTCCGTCTATCTATCTGTCTCTCCGCAAGTCCATCTGTTCACAAAAAATGGTTTTGCAAACTCTCATAAAGCGCTGAAGATACTTAAAGATGAAACTTTGTATACTTCTTTAGGTCAATAAGATGTTTGCACGATGTTTTTCACATTAAGTCAAAGTTCAGGGCGATCCTAATAAAAAAAAAGAAAAGGTAATAACACACACAGTACAAAAGATATTCTTATGAAACATGGTATACACATATTGCTTTACGTTTTCTGTATGTTTGTCTGTCAATCCATTTCTCAGCTTATCCATCCGTTTTACAGACCGTCCGCACAATTTTGGAATATTGTAATAAAATAAGATATTATCATGAAACTTGGTGTAATCATTCAGCGATAGGTTATCTGTACGTCTGTCTGTTAATCTCTCACTCCATTCAACCGACCAACCGCCTGTCTGTCCTAAAAATGTCATTCAAAAAAACTTATCATATTACTGGATTCTGTGATTTATCCGAAACTAATGAAGATTCTTTGATTAAAACTTGAAATACTTTTAAAGGGTCTTGTGAAAATTATGCAAGATCTTTTGCTTTTCCCCAAAGATTTAAGGTGATGTCAGTGTTACTATGTTGCTACAAATAGAATTTTAATTAATATGGTAATTTTTCAACAACAATATAAGATATGATTATGAAGCTCGTTATTCAGATTTGGAAATATATTGGCCTTTTGTTTGTCTGTCAATCTCCTTTTATGTTAATTCATTCAACCATATGCCATGACGCAGGAAAAAAAAATACTTGACAAGTGCAAGAATTACTCAATATTATCATATCATGAAACTTGATATACCTATGAATTGTCATGTGCCTGTTAAAAGGACTTCTTCAGAGATTTTAATATGTTTTTTTTTAAAAGAGACATTACATCTATAATGTTTTGAAGAGTCTAAACTTATTATCATAGCAAGAATAAAGGTTAAATAAAAATGTTGCCGACACCTTGATTCGAATCCTTGACATACGGAAGCAAAAGCTAATGTGCTACCACTGCGCCACGTAAGTTATAGTTATTTTATAGGGCCTACATAAACGCTATAATAGTACTAAATGTATTCCCGATTTCGAATGATGATCATGCATTAATGAAGCAATATTTGTAATATTTTCCTTAGTCAGGAGTGTTATTCCGCTTGTTTAAACATAAGGCATACATTATTTTTTGAATCTATGATAGTTATTTTGAAAATCATTATTTTCCTGAACTATGAACAAGTCGTTTAAAAAAAAACAGAATTACGCGTAATGATGAAATGTTTCAAAAGGTATAATCATGATTCTCGGTATATACATGATTATCAATGTTACGACAATGTACACAAGCATTTGGTAAATGTTAACACAACGTCTTAATATTACTGTGATAAAATGATATTGGATTTCATTTTGAAACGTTACCCTGCCTGTTGGTATGGGATTTCTGTTGTGCGTGCAATACTGTAAAAGTCTAGTGGTACATGTTTCGGAGAGTTTTCTTTGTTTAAATCGTTCACTAATGTTAACATGGCTAGTGCTAAAAGCGTTCAATAAAATTGGTATGGCTAGTAGACGAACACTCTAAATGACTGACATAGGGGCCTTCATGGTAAATTAATACTTCAAATATTTCATATACAAGAGTTTAAATATTACACAAAATTCTATGACTAGGATAACAGATTGTTATATGGTGGGAGGAGCCTAATATGCAAGCCACGTAGACTTCGTGCTGTTGTAGTGAAATAAAGTTAATTTTAAATTTATGCCATTTGACCTTTAACATGTCATTTCGTGTCAGACATCACGTGATGTCTAGTAACAGCCCACTGTGATCGGCTGTGTAGGACGTTGTGGTCATATTGGTGAATGCTTTACAAATCATGATGTATGACTTAATAATGCCCGCTGGCTTGTTTAATTTGTAAATGTATTTCAATGTTTATGCGTGGAAACTTTAACAGAGCTTATCAAATGAGATGAGTATTTATTTGAATTTTGACATTTAAAATGTCCCTCAGAAGCAATTTCTAAAACTTTTCTTTTCAAATGTTTTTGGACTGGAAATACTGGATATTTCACCATACAAATGCAGTAGCATTTTCACATTATGTAGTAAGCTAACACCGACTGATTGTTTGAAAAATAATACAGACAAGAAAACTCTCAAATTTTATATTGATTTAGAGATCTCACATTAAAATCACAATATTGTATCGTCAAGTCAAATAAAATACACGTCAAAAAGGTATAATTAGCCGTATTTTAAAAGAATGTCGATTCTAATTGTCCACTCCTTCATGTGAATTCTATAATTTCATTAATAAAGAAGCTAAAGTCAGTGCAGCTTTTTTTAAAAGGTGGTCATAAACGAGCAAGTACCTATCGTCCAATATAATATCCTAAAACGATGGAAATAAGGTGTTTGAAATAATCATATTTAATATGTGTACTATCATCTTATTAGTAACACAATAATAACCACATTTTAGCCTGGCATTTTGCCAGGTGACTACCACAAACCAACTTACTTATACATACGATACGTTTTGCAAAGCCCTTGACAATGGATTAGAGTTAAAAGCTGTCTTTGTTGATATAAGTAAAGAATGTGATAAGGTCTGGCGCCTGGGTCTATTACATGTAATGAGTGTTATTGAGATCCGTGAAACGTTACACTCATGGTTTGTGAATTATCTAAATGGAAGACGTCAACGCTAAGTACTTCAAGGCGCAGTTTCTAACGGGGCTTCACTAGCTGTCGGTGAACCCCAGGGCTCTACATTAGGGCCAATATCATTTCTTTTTTACATAAACGATATTTTTAACAACATTCAAAATAACATTTGTTTATTTGTTAACGCCACATCGGCATACATTAATATTGGTGACCCAAAATAGATATATATATATATAGATAGATATGCTTTATGCAGTAAAAAGGCAATATGCACATCATTCTACATATAACACATGACAAAGAAATATATAACCTGTTGATGGTGAGGCATGTTACATCATGTTAGATATCTGCACATACATTTTGTAAGTTATAGATACAAAAACATGTAGTTTTGATGATAAAAAACGTTTGGAAGCACCAAATGTATTATTTAAAAACAATATCAACCGAATATTTGAAGGGGCCTTACAATGACACGTGTAATTTAACGTTCTAATTCTGAAACACATACATTCTCCAGAAAGCAACAACCGAGTACATATAACATTGCAATCTTGTCTCCGCCAATACCGAAAGTAAGCTCCCACAAATCTTTTGGTGTTTTTCTTTCGAATGATTGTAAATGGAACATCCATATTAAACATATAATAGATAAAGCATGGAGTCGAATTATTATTACGCACAAACTGAGATTTAAACTTGACCGCAAATCGTTTGAAATAATGTATACGTAATTTATTTGATTAATAATTTATATTTAAATATCAATTTTGTAAAAGTGTCTTTCCAAACCTTACAACATGGGCTAGACTAACTATTAAATCTGTACAAACAGTTCAGAAATACAATTTCAGAGCTGAAAAAAGTGCAACAGTCCACCAAGTTTTACCCCTGTCCGTGCGTCCTCGCGTCTGATCTTCCGTCCGTCCTCCAATATATAGAAATAGTGACATTCCAAAAAACATTACCAGAAGAGTATTTTTTTATTTTATCTTTTATTCTTTTATTTAATTCAAGTGACAATACAAGACATTACAAACAAAACGACATTTAACATACAATTTTGATTAAAGCTGTAGGTCAACGTCTTGAAACGGTCAATGCAAAACATTGCCACCAATAACACAAACGCAAATTGGGCAACTGACTTAACAATAAGCGAGGTAACTCGTGTAATAAGGAATCTTAAATTCATTTCTGTTTTAATTGATGCATGTTAAAACGGATAGAAAACCTCATGTTTTTACATCTTTCGGGTCTGACGCATTACTTGTCACTTTACATTTTGTGTCAATGCCGGAATGATGAATTACGCCTTATGACATGACCGTATATCAACATTCGATGTCTGTCTTAGGTTATACCGTTTTAAACCCAAATGATCACTATTGAACCTCAACAGGCGCTTTCAGCAGTTTTCGTTGTTTTGTGTTGGTCCTGAATTTTTTGCATTTTAAATTTTAGGTTAATCACTCTTTCAAAAATGTAAAGTTTATTTTTTTTTCCAACTGTTACAATCAAAATCTCTCGTTCATACAATGAGATTCTCGGAGATGTTAAATGTTAACGCTGAGTATTTCGACGCCAGTCACTATGGGCCTAAGGCGTTCGAGGAAGTCGAGCTGAATTAAATATGTTTGCTTAATAACATACATGAAGTGCATTTACTAACTCATTGCTTAGATGTTGTTTAATATAATAAATTATGTTATGTTACATGAAATGAAACTTTTACTTAAGTGGTAGATCTATTCTTTCAGCAGCTCAATTAATTTGGTATTCGACTCCACGTTACGTAAACCAACTTTAACGCTCAAAAGCACTTTTCAGCAATTTTGTAATAGATTCACAATAAAGAAAATATTATAGAAAAAAATTCAAATAATATATAAGATTTGTCGTTCCGTTTATAGTTATTTTAAAAGATGAAATGCAATGATTTTCGTCGGTTATATATNACGTTTTAAAATGAAGATTGTGCTTATTATTCTATGCGCCAATATCATACATAAAACTCCAAACTTAAGGAGTGAGTTTGTACCTTGGCAATGTGTTATCACAGAACTTACGACACATGTAAGTTACGACATCACAACACATCTGCACGTGAGATCAATATGTTTTTAAATAAAATACATTATCGATTACAAGAAAAGTAATCGAATTTCTGAAATCAACACATACAAGAGGTTGATGCTAAGTGATTATAGTTTTCAAAAATTATATTGTAACTTACAATTGTCGTACGTTTTTTTTTTATATAACGGGCTCCTAGAGCATAAAACCTCTATACAAGATCAACGCATATACACCTTGCTTAATTTATTGTAATGCGTGTTTCAGATACACGTTAAGTCACGGGAACTTGATCCGGTCCGGTATTCTTTCCTCACTGAAAAGAAAGTAACACATGTAGATATTGTAAAAACATAAACATAACATTTCATATCTAGCAAATGATTACTTCACATCGCGTTTATTCCTTCATTTTCTTGGTACTGTATTATTCTGGCATCTCTTCACTTTACTAAAAGTTATGCGGACAAGATTTGATACTTACATGTTGGAACAACACAATTTGCAAGTTGAGGGAATGTTCGTACAGTTAGCGTTACCGAGGTCCAGTATGCCTACACATCTGCACCCTGAAAAACAGCACGTATATGCACGAACAAAGTTATTGAAATAAAAAAATGTCCGGAAATTATTTTAGAAGCTCTCTTAACTACTTCATAGTATCTGATGTCAAAGTCTTATTAAAGAAGACATGATACACATTTAAATGATTCCCTCACACAACCAAAATCCTTATTTCTTTTAGCCGCATAGCATTATTTGTACGTGATCTAAAGTAACACTTAAAGTTGTATAAAGCCTTTTCAATGTTGAACAGTCTCCTTGCAGCTTGCAGTACGTGTTTTTTTTTATCTAGAGCAACATATGACTCATACTTTTTATAAATTCTTATTTTCGTGGCAATATTTGTATGTAATATAGAGCAAATCAAGACTGGTTTAGGCCATGTACGTTTCAATAATATAATTAAGTTGATGAACTTACCCAATGCGACAGTTTCGGAGCAGCACCATTTACTGCTTGTGCACCAACCGATCCATGTATAACCCAGACGACAGCCAGAGTTCGGGTTACTACACATTTTTTTTTTTGGTTCTGGGCATGACTCTGGAATTTTAAAAGCATACCAGACTATGTTTAGCACATTCAATCCCGATTTAGATTTGAGTCCCGACGACAGGAAATGGTTTGATAAAAATTACTTTTTTCTCAAATGCTTTTGTATAAATGTTGTTAACGCTTCGGCGATTACAATTTTCTTAGCCTATTTTTCGAAACAGAGAAAACGTTGATAAATTACAAACAAGAAATTGTACCGACCGAAATATTAACGAAATTAGAATTAAATACAGTTGAAAATATGTTTTGAGTTGAGAATTGTCTTGTATTTGGGTTAATTTGTTCATACAACACTAATATGTAGACATATGTTTTGTTCAGCAACAAACACGAGTTAACGTGTCTCTATCTGCGTACTGAATATAGAAACTTAGTTGATATAAATTTCACTGAAGGAAACAACATTTGATTTATCCTTAGTTTTGTATTTATCACTGTCCCATATACCTGTATGGAACATTAACTCACATTCGTGTATGAGTAATTAGCATTATCTCGCATACATGTATAATGCAGTATCTCACATAGTTGTATATAGCATTACACCATGCCATTGTACAAACATTAATTCACATACTACAATTTGTTTTGTGAATTATTAACTAGCATACTTGTATCAGACATTTACTGGCGTATGTAACTATAAATTGTACCTTGGCAGAAGACAACGACAAAGGCCAAAGCCACCGCGCAGATGGTGACACTCCATGGATACAGCATGCTTAAAATCCTGTTATAATTCAGTAAACAAGTGTACGGAGCATAAGTAGTATGACTGTTTATATATGTTTTATGTAAGGAAATGTTTCATAAAAGGAAGAGATAAATGTTATTTAAAAGCGTACATAACATACTGTTTGTGCAAAACATTTCTCGGTATAGTTTATTAATGTTTACGTTTCTTGATTTCTATTGGTTGGTGTAATATTCGTAATTCCATGAAACACCAAGTATTGCTACAGGCTATATTTCGTTATAAAACAACTTGGAAAACAACTCATGTATACAGTGTCGGATGATTTCGATACTTAGGTTATTGCGTCTTTCGTCAAAACAATATACTATTCAATAACAAATGCAGTTTAAACCTGTTAGAACTTCCATAAACTTGAATATCAACACATCTCACTATCTGCACACTATGTGATCACTACATATCACTGTAATATGAGTCGCGTTCTGAGCAAACTGGGCATAATGCATATGCGTAAAGAGTCGTCTCAGATTAGCCTGTGCAGTTTGCACAGGCTAATCCGGGACGACACTTTCCGCCTAAACTGGATTTTCGCTAAGAAGAGACATCATTTGAACGAAAAATTCCATAAAAGGGGAAAGTGTCGTCCCTGATAAGCCTGTGTGGATTGCACAGGCTTATCTGGGAAGACAATTTACGCACAAACATTATGCCAAGTTTTCTCAGAACATGACACATATACATTTTAACGACCACAACCCCGCCGTATCATCCCTATACATGGATAAACTGCAAAAAAACTTTGCCTTCGGCATCAATATCTTGCTGCAAAACCATACACATGCATGCTACATGAACAGTTATGTTGTAATGTATCCTCAAATTATATTTTATATATACGTGTATGTGTGTGTGAAATATATTGTATATTCGGTTTAAACAGTAGTTATTTAATAAAAATATTCAATCACATTTCACAAATATATAAACGTGAATGCGTACATTCTGAATAATAAAGAAATATCCTAAACAAGATTCCTGCTATTTATTATTTAACATTATGGAAAGATGTTTAAACACATTAGATGAAATTATGCATAATTGAGAAATTTATTAAATGTTTATACTATGTCTCTTTTAGTTCGATGCAAACGTGTCATAAAACCAAGAATTACAAACATTATCAAATCACGAAGTTGTTTATCAATAATGTTATTCGAAAGGGGAAATAAATATTAAAAAATCCTACCGTCGTTAGGATCTTTTTCAATACTTCTACATTGTTGTTGTATTTCGTTATTAATGGATAGGCCAAGTTCGAACATGGGCCATGCCGGGCTAATAACTAGGTCACAGGGTCACTTAGTGCGTTTTAAACATTCAACATATTGTCCGCTCTCTAATTCAAGTAGTTTTTATCGGATCTTCCCCAAACTTGACCACAAGTTTTATCTAGACAATGTCTAGGCCAAGTTCGAACATGGGCCATGACTGACTGACTAATGGGGTTGTTTACCCTCGGGGCTTCGGTTTAATAAACCATTGCCCGAGCACACTGCTTAACATATAACTCTGCATAAAAAAAAAAAAGCCGAAAACGGCCATAAAATGGACAGCCCGATTTTACTGGGCTGTACCATTTATATAAATAGAAAACTTTGCAGTGTTGATGCGGTGCTTCAATAAAAATCTATTGGTTTAAAAATATCTATACTTTAAGTATTCAAAGCGTTAAAAACGCAGTACTCGATAAAATTTATATTTACTGTCTTGCCTAAAGCTGTAAGAAAGCGGCATTATTATTGGTTGGCCGTATTTAAAAGCATGGCTCTGATTGGTTATCTCTGTCACGTCCGCGCAAAAGCAAGTAGGTCAATCCGTTTTTGGATGAAAATCTCACAAAAAGAACGACCTTGAGATGCTCGCGCACGGACGTGAAAGAGATACCGCTCTGTGAAAAGGGGTTTTAAAGCATTTATGAAAAGGAATATTACTACTTGAATCTATCTAAATTTAATATGATTGGTATATGTTATTTAAACTATTATGATGAAGTTACCATGGGCCATGCTAGGCCAGGCCAAAACTAGATCACAGGGTCAAAAACTAGGTCAGTGGGTCACTGTGCGTTTTTAACATTCAGCATGATGTCTGCTCTCTATTTCAAGTAGTTTTCATACGATCTTCACCAAACTTGGTGTCAAGTTTTATGTAGATGATCTATAGGCAAAGTTCGAACATGGGCCATGCCGGGCCAAAAAACTAGGTGACGAAGTCACTTAGTGCGTTTTAAACATTCAGCATGGTGTCCGCTCTCTATTTCAAGTAGTTTTCATTCGATCTTCACCAAATTTGGTCAGAAATTGTATCTAGATAATGTCTAGGCCATGTTCGAACATGGGCCATGCCTGGCCCAAAACTAGGTCACGGGGTAACTAAGTGCGTTTTAAACATACAGCATGGTGTCCGCTCTCTAATGCAAGTACTTTTCATCGGATCTTCACCTAACTTGATTACAAGTTTTATCTAGACAATCTCTAGGCCAAGTTCGAACATGGGCCATGCTAGGCCAGGCCAAAAACTAGGTCACAGGGTCACTTAGTGCGTCAATGTATATCTCAAAAACATTTACACAGTTACGCTTTTGTGTAGTGACAAAGTTACAGTTGGGGCCAACCGTGTCGTGTGGACACATTTCTTGTTGTAGTATACTTTTAAATGAAGTGTGATGTGCCTGTTATATAATGATTAAATTGTTTTTTATGCCCCCAGAAAATAGGTCCGAAAACTTTAACATTGGCCATAACTTTTGCAATATAGTAGATAGCAACTTGATGTTTGGCATGCATGTGTATCTCATGGAGCTGCACATTTTCAGTGCCGAAAGGTCAATGTCATCCTTCAAGTTCAAAGGTCAAAAAACAAAATTCAAGGGAAATAATAAGCTTTAAAGGGAGATTATTTCTATACCTGCAAAATGATAAATAGAAATTGTATTTCAAAGCGGCGCAGTAGGCGGGATTGTGTTTCTGACGAACACATCTCTTGTTGTAAACGTTTTTGAGCAAAACACGAAACGCGACAGTTTAAACGTTTAAACGTGATACCCTTAGTGGATACATTTCTTGTTAGTTTTGTGTCTAAATATTTTCATCTGTTTTAGAATCCTTACAGACAGAACTGATATTGTCTGTAAATACCGACTGGGGTTGGTGCTTGCAGTGATGGCCTGCTCAAAACAGCTGGTAAGTGTTGTGGTCATGGCATGGTATATTGGTTTACTAATACTGGTCATCCTGTTGGTTTAGTCAGTATGCTTAGATATCATTCTTTGTGGCTCTCCATGTCAAACAAGAATGGTCAGTTTTTTACCAAACTTGAAAAATAAGTGTGTGTATGAAACTCACCTTTGCCAAGTTTGATAAGCAGCTATATCACTTCAGATTCTGAAGAGTAGCGGCCCTTTAATTCTATAAATGTCCATTCTTGGATGTTTTTCTGCACCAGACTTGTTATTAATTATATTGCTTTGGAATACAAGGGGAATCCGTTTTGTGTAAGTAGACGATAGTTGGCAGTACGGAATACAATAATTAAGTAAAAATATTTCATTTTCAGCAGAGGAATTTCACAGACTGTAACCATAGAAACAACACTGTTGTGTGGGAGTTTGGTTCCCGACTCTATCACAACATGCCCCAGAATGCTCTGGTCCTCACAGTGGGTGACCTGCCATCTAATGTTCTCAGGTATGCCACCTTGCTAACATCCTCCAGTTCTCAGGTCTTATGTTTTGGACGCTAGCAAATGAAGTTTGAGAGGGGCTATATTGGAGTCACTCTGTCCGTTGGTTTGTCAGTCAGTATGCATAACATATTTGTGGAGAAAACTACTTAAGTCATGAAATTGAAACTTCAAATATGTCATCCCAATTAGGTGTAGATGTGCAAGATGATTTCATCTCCAGTTATCCTCACATTCCTTAGTTATTTGCCCTTGAACTTAGCTGACAAAATGGTGCAGGAGTCTTTGTCATGTTTGTTTTAAAAATCTGGTTCTTCTTATATGAGAAAAAATATATTTATTTTATATGTGATGAGAAGAAATAAAGTGATGGATTATTTTGTACTTTTAAATAAATTAAACTTTATGTTTCATTTTGAGAGATGGTCTGATGCATTTAAATTCTGTATTTAACTAAAGAACAATGAGTTGTATTCTTTCCCATTTACTAGTTATCCTGTGTGATATATTAACAAAGAAATATTGCTATTTTTATGTTTAAGGAAATATGTGTTGTTGTTTTTTGTGGAGAGCGTTGGTTCCAACCCTAAATAAGTGCATAACACACTCTCTCTTGATTGCTAGACTCAATGTATGAATTTTTTACAGGTACATTTACTGGTGTGAAAATGACAGACCTGATGTTCAAGTTCTGGATCAAGAGGTGAGGCATGCATTTATAGGTAATATGATAATATTCGTTACGTAAACTGTTTGATAGTATGGTGTTTATTGAGAACAGCAGTTTGTTAATGAGCCAATTATTCTTAGACCTGTTGCTTCTCTTTTTGTCTATGACTCTGAAATTATTAACATTTATTCAATATGTCCAACACTGAGGTTGTGTGATGAATTTCTGATAGACAGCAGAGCCATTGGTTTGAACATTTCCAAAATCAAATATTTGTCAGTTTAAAACCAAAATATAAGTGCTTCAATTATAAATCAAATGTTAAGATGTTACTTTTGAACATTTTTTTTGCTCGGCTGTTTTCGAAGAAAACCTGATTTGTCATAGCCCTCTCGTCTTCCACCGTCCAGGTCGTCGTCGTCCGAAAACTTCAACATTGGCCATAACTTTTTAAATATTTAAGATAGCATCTTGATATTTGGCATGCATGTGTATCTCATGGAGCTGCACATTTTGAGTGGTGAAAACGTCAATGATGACCTTCAAGGTCAAAGGTAAAAAAACAAAATCCAAGCACCCACAGCCGAGCGTTGGCACCCGCTATGCGGTGCTCTTGTTTAAGTTAGCAGGGCCTTCGTCAGGTTTGTTATTTTGAATCAGCAATGTATAACAATAATATGTGCCTTGCTCTTGAAAAACACGGCTTTATTTACGTGTGTAAAGTGATGTCCTAGATAAGCCTGTGCAGTCCACACAGGCTAATGAGGCACAACATTTTCCGCTTTGATGGAATTTTTTAGTTTAAAGGAAATCTCTCTTTAACGAAAATCAAGTCAAGGCAGACTACAAAGGTTGATCTAGGACGACACTTAAACATATGCATTTAGTCCAGTTTTCCCAGAAGGCAGTTCATATATCGATCTCTCCTCAGCTGCTGTCCTACAGCTGGTTTGTCCCCAAGTTACGCCACGCCTATCCCAACATCACATTTCCTGGACACCACATGGAGACGCAGAACGGTCGCCTTGACAACGGGCAGACGGTATTCAACTTCAGGGCATTCCTTAACGCACATTATGATAAGTATGACCACTTGTAGAACTGTTTGTATTATATCTGATATTGGTAAAACATATCTGAAATGTGTCATCTGCATTTTACTTATTAATTTGAAAGAGGTACTTTTCTCTGATACACCAACATGGTACATAATAAATTATGTATTGTTCTTGAAAAAATGCAATTATTGGCTGTATCTACATATAAAGGAAATACTGCTAAAAAGTTGTTTTGTAATCATACATGAGTAAAACGGATGAGTTGTGTCCAATTTCTTATTGAATTCCAGTTCTGAAGTATCACTATTTGTAACACATGTTTAAGTATAAACACATTCATAAAATTTGACCTATGCATAACCTATATGACCCATGCTCTGGGAAAACTGGGCTTAATTCATATGCGTAAAGTGTCATCCCAGATTAGCCTGTCCCCACATTCTAATCAGGGACAAAACTTTCCGCTTCAATGGCATTTTTCGTTTTAAGGAGGTCTCTTCTAAAAAAAAAATCCAGTGTTGGCGGAAACATTTGTCCCTGATTAGCCTCAGTTAATTAGTTAAATCTTGGACGACACTTTACGCACATGCATTAAGCTCAGTTTTCCCAGAACGAGGCTCATTTGATAAAAATGTCTTCTGCTTGAAGGTATCCAATCGTTGGCTGTATCGGCATGCAGATGAGAGAGACCTCCTGGACGGAAGAGTTTGACAAGTTCCCGTTCGGCCCCTGTTCATTGGTTGTGAAAAGGGGTCAGCCCCTACACCTGGAGAGGTTCCTAGATCTGGCCTTGAACATGTCCTATGGATGGACATACCGTTTCCAAGGGTTAGTTCTGTACTAGGCAGAATCCAACAAAGATTGACAAAACATTGAATAAACAATTTTGTTGGATTATATAAGCTAGTTAAATTGATACCATAAATCATACATTAACAATAAATAATGCTCAAAATTCACTGAATTTTGTTGTAAACCTTACTGAACTTATATCTTATTAGTTAACTGGTTAATGACCTTGATTTCTACACTTTTTTATCTTCATCTTCTTTCTTTCTGTCTTCAAAAAACCGATGTAAATATTGGATAAACATGAAATCATGACAGTACAGACATGACGCGTCATCTTCCTGGTTCTGTTGTCTTACACAAACTTTAAAAAAGAAACTGCAGGTAGCTCAAAACAAAATTGTACGTTTTATTCATAACTACCATTGTAGAACATCACTTCGTATTGCAGATTTTAAGGATCTTACATTTTTGAATATTGAATATAGATGTAAACAATTGCGAATTAATCATGTATATAAGATTTTTAACAATATATCTCCCAGTTATATGCACAACAATTTCACTAAATGTAGTAATATCCACTCGCACGGGACTAGATCTAATGATAAGGATGATTATCACGTACATCCAGTTGATACTTTTACTTCCAAATCTTTTTACCATAATGCAATAAAAGACTGGAATAACTTGCCAAAAAATATAAGATGCACAAAGTCTAAAAATACGTTCAAAAAACTTGTAAAGAAACATTTATTAGAAGAAATGGAAAAAGTTGAGAAACAAGAGTATCTGTATTATTAACTTTTTATCGTTTTGTTTTAAATCTATAAACCATATTGTAATACATTTTTAAAATGTAAACCATATTGTTATACATTTTTAAACTGTAAGCCATTTTGTTATACATTTTTAAACTGTGTTTATGCAATTCTGTCATGTTCATCATCATACGAAGTGTTTTCGTATTTAAAAACAATAATTATTTTATTATTACTATAATATGACATTGTGAGACCGTTGTCATTTTATTCCATCATATATTACGAATGTATGATATAATATTACGTTACTCAGATCTACATGTGACGGCTTTGGACCCCGTTGGAAATAAGTTTTGTACGATCTTTCGTCAAAACTTTACGGGTTATCCAGTGCACTT
>VMBQ01000293.1:189231-246965 GCA_007657795.1 Dreissena rostriformis
ATTTAACCCTTTGAGCGCTGGAACCGGATTTTGAAGGCCTTTGCAAACAGTTTGGATCCAGATGAGACGCCACAGAACGTGGCGTCTCATCAGGATCCAAACTGTTTGCTATTCTGATAGTATTCTTTGAAAAAAAATCAAAGAAAATGCTAATTTTAGAAATTTAGCAGACAACATTTTAGCAGACGACAAATTTCCCAGCATGCAAAAGGTTAATTCATTTCCTTTTATGTTTCAAATAAGCCACACTCTGAGAAAACTGTGCATAAAGTGTCCTCCAAGATTAGCCTGTGCAGTCCAAACACTTTAAGCCCGGTATTTCCTTGAGCGGGGCTCATTTCAAAATTATTTTGACCGAGCTGTATATAATACTAAACCCTTAAGATAAAATAAAAGATAGTCTCACATTGCAAATTTCACAATAATTTTAGCAACCGCATGTGGTCTTCAATGATATGTTATAAAGTGGAAATGATTTCATGCTTGTCATGGGAAAACAAGTACAGTCAAGGACGACGCTGTCAACCTACACTAACAATAAGCACATTATTATAAAAGACACAAAACTAAAAAATACCATAGTTGTGGGAAAGGTGATTGTCCAGGATAAGTCTGTGTGGATTGCACAGGTAGTCTGTGTGGATTGCACAGGCAGATTGGGTCCAGCACTTGATGCAGAATGATGAATTTATGCTGGTATTCTCTCAATATGCCTAATTATACCATGTCTTCAAAGATAATGGGGTATATTGCTTTAGGATTTTAATATAGGGGTTTGAAATCGTGAAATTTATGGAAGTTGGAGGTCGGGCATACATGTTTTACATTATATCTCTTGTTTTAGGACAAATATACCACTAGAGCTGTACAGGCAAGCGGTTCAGTTGAAGGAGACGTCAAAGGAATATTCTGACCTTATGATCCGCTCATACGAGGTCTGTATCGCAGTCATTTTATGGGGAAATTTTTCTTATGATCAGCTAACCAGTATACAAACATAGATAGCCTTAAATTGAAACTTTTACTTGATCTGGGCTGGCTAGCTCAGCTGGTAGAGCACTTGACTACAAATCGGAAGATCTCAATTTTCAGCGCAGCTACACAATTTGTGTTTATATTTTGTACTTAAAACTATTTTTACAACCATTATCCACCCACCTCTAAATCAAGTATGGCATTTGTCAGTTGAAGGCAAATTCAATTTACATAACCCAGTAAAAGTGTAAGTTGGTTAACTGACCACGATTAAATCATTGAAATACCGTTGAAAACAGCAAAAATCCAAAAAAAACAAAACAGTGCAGAATATGTTAATGTGTAGCCTATGTCTCTAGTGCAACTCAGTTTATTAAAGCATAAGCTTTGCCACCTTTGATGATTAAAGCATAATTGCTGGTTAATTGAAACAGGTCCCTGTCTAAGCTGAGTATCTGTTTATTATATGCTGATGGCTTTTACAAAATAAATGGTATTTAGGCAAGACAAATCTTCTGTCTAAAACTAGACCTTGTCACAGTAGTGGCTCATACCCCGTGACGGTGCATGTAGTAATGTGAATCAAGTTGTAACATTGAAAAATTGACCTGTTGGGAGTTGCCAGTTTTGACCACCAGGGGCATGATTTGAACAAAGTTTGCAGAGAACCGAAATACAATACTGTTTCAGAGGGATTTTTTGGTATATATAGGTCAATATAATCTAAGAACTTTTCCAGTCACATTTTCTATTGACGGATCTGCTGAGGGATATGGTGATTCAAGCATACCCCCTTTACTTTATTATATACGTTGGGTTATAAACATTAAATGTACATTTGTAACTATTGTTTCATTACGGCTGAATGAATACTATTATAACAAAGCATTGTATGTTCTTACAGCTGTACAAGGCAGCAGTGGACGCTGTGCCAGTTGACGAGATCCCGTATTACTGGCACACAAACTACGCGCTGGCCTGTGAACGTATGATGAGGCTCAAACACGGCTACTCCAAGGCACAGCTGCTCAGGGATACCATCTTACATTTTGAAATGACGGTGAAAAAGAAACCGGACGAGAAAGATGTGCCCATCATCATTGAATCAATCAAGGAGCTGAAGAAATATGTTGGGGTTATAAAGTGATGAGAACAATCTATAATATATAGTTTTTATCTAAAGCATAATATAATTATCACTCACTAAGGAATTACTTATGTTACTGCATCAAATAAAAATACACATACCGGTATGTGATCTGCTGTTTTACATAAAATTTATATTGTCCACTCTGATAAGGCCTGTTTTCTTTTATTACCAGTACTTTGTTATAGAGCCTGTATACTTCTTTTCAATACATTATTTTTGTTTCACACTTTCTTTAAAATTTGAATGGATGGCAGCTTATTTTCTGTGATATTATATTAATTGATCTGAAGTTGTGTGTATAATGGCATGTTTTGCTCATTAATCTGCATTTAAAGAGTGTTTTAAGCGATTATATAATACCAAAAACAAGTCCTTTTTTTTACAATCATTACAAACTGATTTGCATTTAAATTCTGATCATGTATTTTATTTGCATGTATTAAATGCACTTTTCTTGAGAAGTATGTTTTGTTGTTTTTTTTTTAATCTAAAGGAAACCACAAGGTCAAAAAGTATATATTAGCATATCTTGTATAACATGTTTGAATATTACTGTTGCATAATTTCATTTTTTTTTTGGTGATCATATACATGTATACATTGTATGCCTTATATTTAATAAAAAAAATAAAATGTTTTGTTGTTTTTTAAATTCATTACCAATAGGTAATACGGATAAATATGCTTTTATTCAAGAGGCTGTGTACATGAGCTGAATGGATGAGAGAGAACTGTTGAATCAATACTCCAAGGCCGCGTACTTAGCATTTCTGAACTGTTTTGGATTGTATTATTTGAGCTAATATAAATATTTTACTCTTAAGCTTTGCACTTGTCTGTTCGTCGGTATGTACACCCCAAAGCTTGTGTGCTAAACTCTTCTTTAACTGCTTCATGGATGTTGCTCCAACTTTCACAACTGAATGATCTTAATGTGCAGATCATCGTAAATGAAGGAATTTTGGCTGTGACCAGTTTTGGCAGCATTATGGTCCTATGACAGTTTTTCAACTATAGCCTTCAGTATAGCATATACCGGTATAGCACCAAACATTATGAGTACTCCCTCTATAACTGATAGGTGTATTAAGCTCATTTGTGTCGTGTTTTGAGAAAACTGTACATAATGCATGTGCATAAAGTGTCATCCCAGATTAGCCTATGCATTCCGCACAGGCTAATCAGGGACAACACTTTCCGCTTTTATGACATTTTTCGTTTAAATGAAGTCTCTTCTAAGCAAAAATCCAATTTAGGCGGAAAGTGTCGTCCCTGATTAGCCTGTGCAGACTGCACTGGCTAATCTGGGACGACACTTTAGGCGCATGCATTATGCCCAGTTTTCTTAGAACATGACAAATTTGACAGTTCAATGACCTTAAATTTAGATTATTAAAAAAAAATGGCTGCAACAAGTTTTGCAGAATTATGGCCTGTGCCTTTTTCCAATTTTTATTAAAAAAGAAGTTTTAGCTGCGAAATGTTTTGGCAGAATTATGGACTTTGCCTTTTATTCACTAAAGTAGAATATTCAGTCTCTAAAAAGTTTGTGGACTGAACTCCTCTATAAATGCTTGTCAATTTTACTTAGATTTTCACATTTGAAAGACCTATAGGTGATCTAAAAGGAAGAAATATTTGCTGTTACCAGTTTTGACAGATGGCCTTTTGTCTTCCAATATAGAATAAACAGTTGTCACCTCCATTTAAACTTCTTGTTGGATGTGTTATGATACTCGGTATGTGGAATAATTGCAATTTTGTAGTGAATATATATAAACATGTTTTTTGTGGGAGTAAGTCTTCTTGAACTGACTGGTGGATTTGTCTGTGTCAAAAACTGTGTTGCGGTGGCATCAGTGTCCATGNAAATTTAGATTATTAAAAAAAAAATGGCTGCAACAAGTTTTTGCAGAATTATGGCCTGTGCCTTTTTCCAATTTTTATTAAAAAAGAAGTTTTAGCTGCGAACATTTTTGGCAGAATTATGGACTTTGCCTTTTATTCACTAAAGTAGAATATTTAGTCTCTAAAAAGTTTGTGGACTGAACTCCTCTATAAATGCTTGTCAATTTGACTTAGATTTTCACATTTGAAAGACCTATAGGTGACCTAAAAGGAAGAAATATTTGCTGTTACCAGTTTTGACAGATGGCCTTTTGTCTTCCAATATAGAATAAACAGTTGTCACCTCCATTTTAATTTCTTGTTGGATGTGTTATGATACTCGGTATGTGGAAAAATTGCAATTTTGTAGTGAATATTATAAACATGTTTTTTGTGGGAGTAAGTCTTCTTGAACTGACTGGTGGATTTGTCTGTGTCAAAAAATGTGAGGCGGTGGCATCAGTGTTCATGACACATTTAGCTGGTACAGACTTAGCTTAGAGATGTTCATATGGAAAATATTTAACAAAACAAATTTGAAAACAATCTTGTACCAGCACTGTTAATAACTGTGTTCAAGTATTTATCAACATTCTCTACCATTGCGCTATTTTGATTGGTACTGATGATGTAACAAAAACTGCTTACATTATTATCTACTTTAATATGTTTACAAATATTATTATAACATCCATTTGTACAAAAATTATACCACTGAATAATGCCACAAACATACTTAACGGCTGCATTATTCAGCTATTAAGTGACAATATTGACGCATTAAAACTCATGCATGTGAAATTTCCTGGACCTCTTCACAACCATGAACATTTAGTATTCAAGTTATAATCCATGGTTACATTTAAAATATGAAACAATAAGGAATGTTCCCTCCACCTATCTACCACAGTAACAAAACATGCTGTTACAAACATCTATAACATTACATGCTGTTACACACATCTATAACATTACATGCTGTAACAAACATCTATAACATTACATGCAGTTACAAACATCTATGGAGAATTAACACATAAGATTAAATTTCTTGTGTTAGTTTCTAGTTTTCACTTTACTTAAAAGTACCAGTAGCAAAAACCTATAAAGAAAGTCTTTGTATTTTTTGCTAAGTGTTTGACACAATAATGAGTATGTTTTAGACATTTCATTTCCTTTAAATTGTCAAGATGTATTTGTTGTACACAGGAAACAAAAAATCATACAAGCAATACACAATGTGTGCAGTTAAACATGCATTTGATGAGCCAGTAAAGACACCTTTAACATACATTTTATGAATTTTAATATTAAGAACCTACTATAAAGCAACCCACGAAGTGGATTATATACTATTAACTAGTAGAAGTATTTTCAAAATGCTTAAAAAAACAATAATTATATAATATGGCAGTGTTGCAAGTACCAGAAAAAGACTATGTGTACGAATGTTTGTATAACAGAAATGGTTAAATGAACCTCGCCTTGGGAAAACTGGGCTTAATGCATGTTTATCCAAAGTTTAGCATGTGCCTTTTCCACAGGCTAATCAGGGATGACACTTTACGCCTAGACTTGATTTTTGTTTCGAAGAGACTTCCCCAAAACAAGATATTTCATAAAAGCGCAGAGTTTCGTCACTAATAAGCCTGAGCAAACTGCACAGGCTGATCTGGGACACTTTACATACATGCATTACACCTGGTTTTTCCAGATAGCCGCTAAAATATATTCCCTTCTATTAATACCACCTATACAGCACAACATTTCAAGAAAGGGGTAAACACTTGGAAAAGTTAATACATGTATTGCACATTGTTGATATTTATCTTTTCATACATTACCATACATTTGTCACCATATGACATACATTCTTGTGTAATGTGCCTTTAAACATGACAGTTCATGCTATTTGTTAAGTTTCATTGGTTAAGCCTCTGTCAATCATGAGTCATAGTGTTCCATTGAACAAGTTTTCTGTCAATGTTCTCTTCACTGTAGTTCTTTGATCCAACTTCTATTATTCTAGTGAACTTAGCATCAAGAGTTGTTTTAACACTTTTGTCTGACTTGTTTCTCTGATTTCTCCAGCTAAAAACATCTCGTCTACAACACTGTATACCTGAAACAGAAAACACTTCATCAATCTTCATGATGTTTGACAAAAACTAAAAATTGTTTAAATGTGACAAAACAATGCACATGGACAATCTTGATTTGTAAGTGTACAATAATAATACAAACTATTCCAAAAGCGCTAACAACTACAAATATTAAATTGCTCTTTACATACTTATATTTCTAGTACGTACACTTCATTACAGTCACAGTAAGAAATTGGAAGACAGTGCAACACATAAACATGATTCAGTGTCAAAGTGCTTGAGCAATAAGTTTAGTGGCGGTTAAGTGCTCGCTTAAACTCTCTCTTAGTGGCTACTGCTTTTAAGGCCTTAGAAAGCATTTTTCACCATTTTGGACCATCAACCTGTCTGAAATTTTGCTTCTATGTCTTAGTACCATACTTTATTAAACTCATGCACACATTTTTTGAAACCAAGCTGTATCTCGAATACTATTTAATAAATAATTGTCCACATAAAGTTGTATCATCCTGAGTTGCATTAAACCAAAATAATTACAATGTATATCAAACAATATACCGGGAACCAAAATATATCATAACACGCTATATACATGTATGTTGTAAGAATCATTTTTTGACATTACACTAATGTATCACAATAATGCTAGTATTGCAAAACAAGAGCTTACCTTGTAGAAGTTGAAGACTAGATCTAATTCACAAACATTATGGAAGTACTCATTGAGGACCTCTACGAAGTTGTGTATTGCCTCTAGATAGGCCAGGTTGTTGTCACTGACATCTACGCAGATACAGAAGTATAAGCCTGCATACCGCCTGTACACGATCTTGAAATTACGGAACTGAAACAAGATCCGTCAAATAATAAATAAACATCTGAATGATAAGAAAGTATAAAATGGGGATGACTTTTCACACATACATATGAATATATATTTACATCCTTTAAAACATTAAACCAACAGTTTTGTAAACAATCTGCATTAGCAAAAGGACATTTCAACTATAGGCAAGCTCATTTTAAAGTTCTTATGGTTTAGGTAGTGAGTAGCCAACTTTGTTGATCACTACAAACTTTCATGGCAACTTGAAATCATTTTTGTTATTTTGATATTTGATTGGTTTACCTCGACAAAGTTGGTGTGTTTTGCATCTCTGACTGTCACCACTGCATGTACTTCCTCAATGAGTTTTTGCTTCTCATCATCGTCAAAATGCATATACCACTTCGCAAGTCGTGTTTTACCAGCTCGGTTTTGGATTAAAATAAATCGAATCTGAAAAAAATATATGTGACTAAACGTTTTAATCAAATACAAATATATTTAATAACTGTATTTTCTCAAGTCAAAAGTTTACAGTTGGTCTATTGAAACATATCAATTTAAGATAATGTTTTCATTACTTACAAACTTTAAGTTCAAGGGGCTTTTGAGACAGTTATCCCTTAAAACAATAACGTTTTAAAACACATGCATATTCTTTTTACATATATATAAAAAAAATTGTTGCAATGAAAAAATACATAATATTTCCAACCAATATTTTTCAGATATATGCCTCAAGTGTGATCACAGTTAAATGAAAATTTAACAAAAGAACAACACTGGTATCAATCATGAGGATTCATATAGATTTTTTAATTCTTAAACTATGGGACAACGGGAAGAAAACATCTTCCCATGTCAGTAATTTTTCTCTGGGACAACAGAGATTTTTAATAAATAAAACACTATTTGTTGGACATATGACCCTTTAATACAACTGTATATAATAATTTGACAATTATTTGAAATCAATGTGTTTGCTAAGGTTGCACTCACACTGCAGGTAACAATGTCATGAACGAGATATTACAAGAAATTTATGTCTGTTGGTACGAACCTTCTATGGTACGAATATCGATATTGAATTTTTTTCAATATGATACCATTATCTCAGCACTGACATAAACTTATCTTAATATTGAACGTTTAATATTAATTACTGAAGAGAAACAAAACTTGTTTGTAACACACTGCCAAATTATAAGCAGAAAATCGTTACAAAATCAATTGTCAACCCCCACCCACAAACGTTCAGCCAAAGTCATATTAATTTATTTGATTTGGAGAGTGTACGCTTAAATTTATATAATGATTTTGATATATAATTACTAGTTATGCTCTCAACTTCACATTGAACTAAAACCGATGTTCAAATAATTATAAATAACAAGAAATTTTGAATAAAAGTGTCATTTACCATTTTGTCCGGAAACACTCCCCCAATTACTGCGCATGCGTAAATTTGTTAATCTTATGTACATGACAGTGAAAACGCAACTAAGTTTTTAAAGCTGTAGTATAGAGCACAAGTAAAACGTAAATATTGGACTGATTATTTTGGTGTTTCATGCATTTAAAGGTTATTATGCAAGGCAGTTCATTATATTAATTCTTCTGTTCATGATACTTGTTTCACCGACTATTCTTAAAATTAATTGAAATGTGAAAGTGAAAGTAGACTTAAAAGACACTGCAATTTTCTCTGTATCATGTAGTTTTGTGGTAGTTTGTAATGAAGCGACAAATTTGTGCGACAGAGAGAACAAAAATTTTTAATGAGTAAATAAATATTTACAAAAACTCAGAATGACATTCAACTTCTCAAAGGAACAATGTTATGATATGTTTAGAGACTTGCTTTCGAAGTCAAACCAGCACCACGACGGTTGGGAATTGCATGAATTTAAAGAAGATATCTACTTAATTAAACGAGTCACAAAAACTGTGTCAGGGATACACAAAGAAGACGGCGGAAATGGTGCTAAAATTCCTGGAAATGAATCAGACTCTGAGTGCCAAACCGACGACAGTTGTGACGTACTAACCAACCACGATACGACGTCAACTCTAACGTTCCACTATCACGTGCTATTCAGCGAGAGTTACTCTGTACCCGTATTATATTGTAACGTTTTTTGGCCTAGTGGTCGTCTGCTCTCGTTGGAACAGCTATGGGCGCTGGTTCCCGAGCAGTATCAATCTCGGATGCTGGAAGATAGGTGGACCTTTCTGACGCAGACGGAGCATCCCTATCTGCAGAGGCCCTTCTTTCAGCTTCATCCATGCCATACCGGCAGACTGCTCGGGGTCGTATCGACATTGCCTTCGTCGAAGGGTAGTAATTACGTCATCAGTTGGTTGTCGGCTGTCGGACCCGTCGTTCGACTGAACTTGCCGTTTCATTACGGTGCGTAACATTTAGGATATTGTTAAGTACATTATAATCTCAATATTGTATAGGTGAGTAGTGTTCCTTATAACGAGGACTATAGTACGTGGAGTATGGTATTTTTCTTACACGGTTACACTTAACTAGTATGTGTAAGACAGGCTCGTTCGGATTTGTAATTGTGTAGGTCCGTTTTGTTGTATAAATTAAATTATATGCTGAACTCAAAGAAAAAGCTTCATCATCATTATATGCTGAACTCAAAGAAAAAGCTTCAATCATTATGATGCGTGTCGTGGGGAAATCGACTGCTTAATGCATCTGCGCGAGCGTTTTAGTGTTGTGATGTGGACAGCACTTTCCGTTGTTATGGTCTGTTTTCAAGACGTTTCTCCTCATCATTAATCCATGCATTCACCGCAGCGTTAGGCTAGCAGCATAACAATTAGCAAACAAGTGTGCGGTGCTTAATCATCAAAGACAGCCCAGCCCGTGATATTTATTATTCGTTGATTAATACAGGTCGACGCTTATTACCGAGCCTCCCACACAGAGCCGTTAATTTAATTATGCAACATGCATCCGACAGTTACCGGTATTGCATATTTCATACATGTACGACTACCGTAGTCAGAGTTTTCTTTTAAAGCATTTAAATGCTGGGATTTTCTTGTGTAAAATAAATGTGTTTGATTGAAAGCAATAGGACTACGATTGTATGGATAGCTGTTTCGATGCTTACACTTTCTGTTTTCGCTTTGATTGGAACTGTCTTATTTTATGTGGCTTTTCCTCTGATACCAAATGGTATGTGATATAATGTACAATTATACGTTAAATGTATTGCATGTTTTCACTGAAGTATGTGCGTATTTAACGTTTCTATTGTATTATTATCAAACTTCGTGACAGTGTTTGAGGGCATAAAGCCTACACCAAGATCGATAACCAGCCAGATCACCCGACGCACTTTTGATTAATGACCATTGAATTATCCAAAAATTGCCAAATTCACCTTTATTGTCCGCACTCTAACTCATATAGTTTGAATCGATATCAGACTTGGTGTCAATTTTTTGGGGAAATACTCTCGACCAAGTTTGATAACCAGCAACATCGCCTATTTAAAGCATTTCTTAATTATGGCCCTTGAATTGTAAACATAGCCAAATTAACCTTGTCCGTTCTTTAACTCAAATATTTCCGATCCTATCACCAAACTTGGTCGCGATGTTTTTTGGGTTAAAATATCGGTCATTCCCGATAACCAGCTAGCTCGGCCAAAGTACTTCTGAATTATAACCATTGAATGATAAAAAAATGGCCAAAATTAATCTTGTCCGCCCGCCAGCTTGAATACATATTCATCATATCACCACCAAACTTGGTGACAGTGTTTATGGTCTTACAATCTCCACCTAGTTCGATAACCAGCCAGATCATCTGAAGCATGTTCGATTTTATGATTAAATAATGAATTATCGAAATTTTGCCAAACTTACCTTCATTGTCAGCTCGCTTACTCAAATACTGCATGTCATTTTAATCGTTTGAAAATAAGACTAGGTGGCAATGATTTTTAGCATAAAATCTAGGCCAATTACGATAATCAGGCAGATCTCCCGAAGCACCTCTGAATTATGGTCCTTGAATTATCTCGAATTTGCCACAATTTACTCAGACCTTTCACAGGCTTATATTGTGACAGAGAGGCACTTTTGTTAATTATTGCATTTCTTTGAACTTACACCATGAAAAGGAATAATCTGGTTATGGAATAAACATGGTCGAAATTCCTAATTAATACTAATACTCACGTGAATGACATTGTTACGCTTGTTAAAACATGCAAGGAACAATTAAGCTGTCATATTTACAACATAGACAGTTTAGTCTCGCTCAAAATCCACCCGTGCCTCATTTGTAAGATTGACGTTCACCCATGTTAATTGATTTCTTATTCTTACACACACATATGAGCCGCGCTCTGTGAACAGGGGGTTTATGCATGTGCGTAAAGTGTCGTCCCAGATTAATTATCCTGTGCAGTCCGCTCAGGGCAGGCTAATCAGGGACGACACTTTCCGCATAAACTGGATTTTCGCTAACAAAATACTTCGTCCCTTTTCTCACAGCGCGTCTCATATACATTTGGCAATTGGTGACAAACCGTAAAACGTGTATAGCGATTCGTGTGGCACACAGGCCTCCCATAGGTACCCTTATAAAGGTATCGATACTTTGTTAAATACATAACGATTGACAGAAAGTGTACACGTTGCTGTATTTCAGGGCGGTTGAATACAAAACAAGAAGTTTTGAGTATGAGGACAATTACAAAAGAGAAATATGGATCCATGGAAGATGGAAGGGACATTTACCAGTGAGTGAAAACTCCTTAATTATTGATGTGTCACATTTTGTAAATTTGTGTGATCGCTTGATCTGATCATTTGTTATTATTAGATGAGCATTTTTAATTTTTTTATAATTTAATAGTAAAGCGCAGGAATAATACAAATACAATTAATTTAGTAGCATAACGGTATTCTTTGTTACTTTTGTTGTTTATACATTTTGCTGGACGGTTTCAATAGTAAACAAAGTTGACCTACATTTTGTGTGGGTTGCATCATACCATTCGCACGACCTTTTTCTAAATTACTGTTATAATCTTAATAAAAGGACTTTATTAAATTTGGTCATATTCAAGCGAGGTATCACTGTAGTGCTTTTAACAGTTTGTAAAAACTGATGTTATCGAAGTTTAAATAGACATTGATCTACAACAAATTATACTTACTTTGGTTAATGCAAGGGGAGCAACTCTTCAAGATGTTTTTTTCCCTCTGACAGAGTTAAAGCCGCTGCGTGTATGCGATCAAACATACACACAGTGTCGATTTTTTATTCCTATTATACATATTATATACAGCACTCTTATAGCGGTAATCTACTTCTTTTGGGGAAACGCTTCTCCTTTTTAGGTCATCTGAGCGTATCTACAACACGCTCTTGAGGTCGCACGAGTTTATTTAGACCTTAAACGAAAAATGACGTTAACATTTGCACCAAGTGGTTTCTTTTGTATGCAAAATCCTATATTGGTCCACAACGAATTTTCAAATATATAATAACCTGGATAAAAATTGCAACTCGTCTCGGTGTAGCAACTTTTAATTAGGCAAGGCTGGAGGTGATCGAGCGTCCCTGGTCCTTCAGAGTCCGATTGTTTCATGTATCAGGTGATAATGCGAAGATGGTTCCTTCAATTTCCGAGTATCCATTTGATATTCCCTTTTCGTAACTTTGGTAAGGGTCGGGTAGCCGCCATACATTAAGACGTTTGCGTTGCGTTAATTGGGAAGAAGTAAAGGACGGTTTCTCACTAATTGGGTGCACACTGCGTCACCGCTGTGAAGACACAATACAAGTCTTATCAAAAGAAATATCAACACCTCAAATTAACCATATTGATATATATCAAGTGTTGCTCACGCTGAATATTGATTTTAACGATTTTACACGGAAAATGAAACCAGCTTTTTATCAAAATTTAAATTTCCGTTACTGTCGCCACACTTGAATTCTTGAATGAAATAACGTGCATCGTATTAAAAACTCGGCTATTTGTCAATTACTTAGTTTGACTTTGAAGCAGTTATATTCAATTTTTTTCATATAAAGTAGTTTTTGTTGTTTGTCCTTCTATTCCTTAAAGTTACACGATTATTTTTTGTCGCTTACGTAAATGTTTTTGCTGAAAATTGTCGTTACTGCAAAAAGTCGTTGCCGATATATATTCAATATAAACTTAAAATATAATTGTTTATTTAAAATGGCATGCATAATTTATGAACTGTATAACTGGTAATTAAAAAACACGACTAGGCTTCCTTTTGTTTTGTTTTGTTCAGTCAAATTTTAAGTAATATGATTTCCGCATGTACAATGGAAAATGTCCGTGACTGTCAAAATATTGATGAACATAAAGAGCAATGGCTAATTTTGCCAATGCAAATTACCATATAGCTGTAAGCTTAATATTATTAAATAATAACCGCCATACTTGCAGTTTCAAGTTGTTTTTCCTTCTACTTATGTCATCTTCTTAAATCGCCGATACAAAATATCCGATACCGAAAATCAAAACCTGAGTTAATTGACGTAATTAATGACGTAATTGATGATGTAATAACTGATGTCATCGAGATCTTTTACGTGGCCATTTTATTAGAGGTTCTCAGAACAATACGCTGTTGGAATTTTGAAAAGTTTATGTTCACTGAAGGCAAGAATTTCTACTATTGTGAGTATAGTTGCAATAATGTAACTCTGGACAATAATGTAACTCTGGACTCCGTTAACACTACGTTTCGAGTTACAAGTCGAGAGGATAGAAGCAATGGAGCAAAATCAAAATCTATAAAATAACATTTTCTCCGGCAATTAGAGTAAGGGTCACCCAAGAAAACAATTTGTATTCATTCCCAGACGAAAAAAATAAACAGTTAACGAGATAAAACATACTTTTATCGAAAATTAGATTTCCCAATAAAAACTCGGTCAAATTTCGGCCATGACAGTTACCGCGTGATCTCGCGAGATTTGAAAAAGAAATGTAGGAGGAGCTATGCCATATAAGGTAATCCTACTACGCATTTACGTAGGCCGCCATGTTGGCTTTATTGAAAAATACTACGATTTCCATATATGGGTTTCTGGCCTATTTTCTGATTGGCTGCCAAAAACTTATGCAAATAAGGTCAAACCGGAAATTCCCACGTTTTGTTGAAGATGNGCGATTATTGCTGAAAATAGTTCAAGGCCTCTTGAAAACCTTACGCCATCTGAGATAGAATGCAAAAAGGATGATTTTGTTGCTGCTATATACCAGGGAAAATGGTATATTGGGCAAGTGTGCGATCTTGATCTTGTCAGCGGAGAAGTTGAGATTAACTTTATGCTAAAGAAAAGACAGTCGTTTCAGTGGTCGAGCCAGAAAGACCAGATATGGATTGTCAAAAAAGATATCCTTTGCACCATGCCTCCACCAGTTCCCACAGGAAGGTTAAACCGAATGTTCAAGTTTGATGATGATGCGATACAATCTGTTGAAGAAAACTTTCAAGCTCACATGCAAAATTGATAGGGTGATTACAAGAACGGAGGGTCAACATGGCGTATTAGATGTTGATTGTTGATATTTTCCTAGTCATTTAGATTACCGGTAAAACAGTTTTAATCTTTTTTTAAGATATTGTATGAGGCAAGCAATACCTTATGAATTTGGTAACTGAACAAAATATCCGTTACTCAAAAAATCTCCGTTACGTGGTGCTTTAAACAAGTACAATTATAAAACAATAATAATTAAATAAACACAATCTGATACAGAACTGGTTTTAGTATTATTAAAGTTTAGCACTAGTCTGACTTTTATCATATTAAATGTGTAAGAAAAAGACCCACAAATAAAAAAACAATACGTTTTAAAATAAATCAATGTGTAAAAAAAAACATATTGTATGAGTACATTTAGCGCAATATATCCTCAAGTAAATTGTCAATAAGCAGTTACTTATTATCATTCATATTTGTTCAATGACATTATAAATGTGTTTTATTATTGTTTCAATAATCATATTTTATTAAATTTCCGTTACAAAAATGGTCGTTAAATTTGAAATGCTGTGTATACTATAGACTAACATTTGATGTGTCTTGAAAAGTTAATGATGTTTAAATGTTGACGTATTTTTCTTAAAACAATATTCTTGGCACTGTATCTAGCCTTAGTGAGCTAATACGCACTTATATACCCATAATATTTAGAAAAGCAAGTAAAAATGAAATTTGCTTTTTTCATAGGTAGATTTTCAGAAGGTATAAATTCAAACAACATTCTCAGATAATGATTTTCGTGTTAATGTTTTTGAAATTCGTGTGTTTTATTAACTGCAAATTATAATCGACACCGTTTATGCGATGATTAAACCATATAAACCAACCTAAACATTTGATGTTGTATTGTAACGGACATTTTAATAAACATTTTTTCGCTCTATTAGTAGTGTTCTTTATCTACCGATTACTCGTAAACCCTTGGAGGTATGCATAGTCAATTTTACATACATGTATAATATGTTTTGTTCTAACATTTCAAATACATTTAATGAACATTTTTCGCGGATTGTTTTTTGCAAGTTCATCAGGTAAGACGCACCTAATTAGTGAGAAATCGTCAAAGAAAATATTGTGCTGTTTTTTTATGGATTGTACCCCGTATTCAACAGTGTTAGTACACTTTTTTTCTGTAGAAGCAAAGTCGAAATGTAGTTTACATACTAAGTATACATTAACAAGTAAATGTTATGTTATATATTGATAGAGCATACTCGAAGAAATCATAATCGATACTAATGTGAAATCATTTGTAGAAGTCGTCATTGTTTTTTTAATGACTTTTCGCGGATTTCTGGTTGGGCATTTTTTTTTACAGAACAGCAATTTCCTGACAAAACCACGCGATAAGTGAACTGACTGGTGCTCGAACTCGCGAACCCCAAAAGAAAAGAAAGTGCAAAAATATATTTCTTAAACTGCACGTTTTTATATTGCTTAAACCTGATTATTTATATTGGTATTTACATATGAGAAGCAGGTTGTTATATATAAAATAGTTTTTCACAAAATAGCTAGATCTATGTTTTGTCATTTAGGATTTTATTTTGAAAAAATCCACCACATCTCGGAAGTCGTACACAAGGACCTGCAACCAGACCGTTTAATAATAATAAAAAAAAACGATATAGAAACCTGTACATGCCAGTGTCTCTCCAGATATACTCTGACGAATAGACAGAACCTCGAGGTGCGCATCATTGAGTATGGTGGCCGCATCACGCACCTGTTCACCCCCGACCGAAACGGGAAGCTGGACGACATCGTTCTCGGATACGACTCATACAAAGGTAGGATTCCCCTTTCACTGATTTTGCGACCGAAATTGTGCGAGGAAAGGAACTCTACTAGCTTTGCTACCTTTCCAATGTTATAAACTTAAGATGTTTGTTACCTATCTTGTAAACACATTATATAATAAACATGTTTAAACCAAAGTGTGCACTAGTCATCTTTGCCAGTTGTTATCAGTCACCACCATAAGTCAAAACAAAAATCCACCCATCTCGCATGGAAAACAAACTAATGTATCTGCTCAAAAGTTCTATAACAGGTACAGTCGTTTCAAGCTCAGCCATCTATGTTCCGTTCTTTCTTAAATTATGCATTAGAACAGGGATGTATCATCCCTGATATTATACATCCCTGGTTAGAACAAAGAAGTTATTTAAAACACATACTCATTACTATTTCATTTTATAAGTAGAACATGTTCACTTTCAATACAAAAATCTAATATTTATATGCATCATCAAGATTGTATTATATAATTGTGGGTACGTGTTTTCTTTCAGACGGGTACGACAAAGATGAGTTCTATCTCGGCGCTCTGATCGGTCGCTATGCCAACCGTATCGCGAAAGGTCAGTTTACCCTAGACGGGATCACCTATCAACTCGGCATCAACAATGGACCCAACACAAACCACGGCGGCTTCAGAGGCTTCGATAAGGTGAGTTACACACAAGAAATATCTGTGTGTATATATATTACAGGCTAATCAGGAACGACACTTTCCGCTTTTATTGTATTTTTTGTTTAAAGGAATACTCTTCTTGACGAAAATCCAGTTTAGACGGAAAGTGTTGTCCCTGATTAGCCTGTGCGAACTGCACACGGCTAATCTGGGACGACACTTTACGCAGATGCATTTAACCCCCTTTTCACAGAGCGAGGCTCATATATATATGTATATAACAGTGTAATGGTGACATTGACCCTAGAGGCAATGTGGGGATGCTTTCTTTATAACAATTATAACGTGATCGTGACCGAGATGAAATGTGGGCATATATTCTTTATGACCATTTTAGAGTTAAATAGACAAAAATGCTTTGTGAGCATATACATATATGTTATGCATAAAAGTTTAAGAATGCCCTTAACCCCAGAATATATGGGCTTATGATATTTATAAAAGTTTTAAAGTGACCATAGAAATTGAAGAGTTGTGGCAGCGATAAATTTGAAAATGCAATACATGCCAAACAAATTGCTATTAATTTATAATATGATTGGTGAGTATTGAATAAACCTTTGTAGCACATCTGGACATCAATATGTGAATTATTCAAAATCGCCCTGCGCGCTCGTTGAATGACTTACATACTTCGGTCAAAGTGAGCTGTACCCATTACTAACAAGTTTAACTACATGAAGCTTTATCACGAATGTTTCCAGTTGTGCCATTTTTTTTCAGAAACTTTGGGGATCAACCGTAGAGAATGGCAAAGTCGTTCTGACCTACACGAGCGCCGACATGGAGGAGGGGTTCCCGGGGGAGGTCAAGGTTACGGTGACCATTGCCCTGACGCAAGAGGACGAGGTCGTGATCGACTACACGGCCACCACCACCAAGCCCACGGTGATCAATCTGACAACCCACCCATATTTCAACTTGGCCGGACATGTACGTTGTCATGTAATGTAAAAGACCCCTATAAGATTGACTATTCAACGAAATGCGATAATTTGTAATTTAGCTGCCCCGTATGAATCTGCATGTGCGAACGCTGCCAAGCCAGAGCTTGATTTAAAAAGGTCGCCATCTGGTATTTAAAGCGAGAAATTCGACAGTACTTGAGCCATATTTAACAAAATAAAGCAAATACAACAAAGTAAAGCGGGTTGTAAAGGCGGCAGCCCCCAATAAAATGCGAAAATGATACAAAACAACTGATATTAAATTAACGTACTGAAATCATCGTTAAATGTCGAAATCACCCAGGCTGTTGTTCAAGATTGTGATAGAGGCAGGGATGCTGGTCCTTTTATTACGATTTTTCTGTCAGTGAATTACCTGATTTAAGAATCAGTTAGGTTGAAATAAGGAGAATAAATAAATATTATTAAAGAACAACACTTTATGTAACAAATCTTTGTCAGAGTTGGTAAATAGTTGTTTACGAACACAATCATGACCGAAGTAATTATCATAATAGCTTTCGTGATTCCGCTTCTTGGCAGTGCAGCTTTCAGCGCTTTCCAGGTGCTTTTAATTGTGTTGCTATGCACACCTGTTTAAAAACCCTTTTTATTGAGCTGTGTATACCATTTATATTGATAGTTGTTTCTGTCAGAATGTACTCTTTTATAAAGAATACTAAAATGGCCGCCGTTTTGTCAGCCGCACTTATAAAAGACACCTTTTACTACCCCTTTCTATTCCCCAATACCCGGTCTCCCTCCACTCTTCTTTCTTTGTGAGATTCTGCGTTCCAAATTTACTTTCATCTATTTTCCACAATGTTTTCAAGACTGCCATTTGTTTCTGAATCTTTCTTTCCAGTCGTCTGGTGATCTCAAAGGTCAAGTGATCCGGATATCCACTGGTCTCCACACGCCATTGGATTCAAACCAAATACCAACAGGTTTGTCATATGCAAGTATAGTCTTATCCAGTAAGATATATATATTCTTTGTTAACCAGTTGTAATTGAGCAAACTCACATAAATACACATGTATATCTTTTATAAACTTAATCAAATGCGTTTCGAAAAACAAAAGCTTGTTACTAATTCATAGTGTGCTCCGACTTTGTCTTATGTTGTTTGGGTAAGTATTTGGGGGCAATTTGATCACTGTTATATGTGCTATAATTAACAAGTGAACTATGAACTTATAATTTAGTTCTTGATTGACAAGTCGCAATTTTGATTATTATCGATAAAAACGCCTAACATGATTTTTTTTTTCGATTTAGATTGACAATTATATAAAAATATTATTTCTTTTTACATGTTTCTTAGTTAGGGGTGTTATTTTGATTGTATGAATGCTTAACATATGTTAAGGACCACAATGAAATATGGGTTTACTCATTTTTGTGTTATCCTTGGTGTTGGTATGTATGTAATGGTATATTTATTTTCATGTATGTGATATTTTTTATATATTGTACATGTTGTAAATGCTCTTGTATGCATTCCTTGCCGAAATAAATCTATCTATCTATCTGTTCTATTTAGAATTTGTGGCAATTTGTTTAAAAATTGTCATTTTTCCAAACTGTGCGCAAGTCCCATTAGCAACGTTAAACCTTTAATACCATTTTCATTCCCCCTTCTGTTCATGACGAACCAATACTGTCACGTTAGATATACCAAGGTCAAACGCGTCTGTTGTTTCGTCTTAAAAGAATGACAATTCGTGCTTCGTGACAAGTACATGATAATAATAATTACTAACAATAACTAATTGTCTGACTAGGTGATTTTGATGAAGGCAAAGATACAGCTCTTGATCTACATCAATCTACGGACATTTCGGAAGCACAAGAGCACGTGCCAGGAGGATACGGATATGACCACAACTTTGCGCTGATGCATCCTGGGATTGAGAAACATGCGGCCAAGTTTGTTACTTTTTAATAAGAGTTACACCGTAAAGGTATAAAGGGCGACTTATTTGATGAGATAATTGCCGTGACTCACTTAAGTTTTTCCGCGCTTGCAAATCAAGTTAATCAGTGAATACATCCTTCGCAGCTTCTTATTCTCAAACCTTTTGTATCTGAAGCACGGAATTCAAGTTGTTAACGTTTCTGTAATGCTTCTGGTATCCGTCGACATTTACCGCACTATGTTTGTTGATTTAGTTATCATTATTGATTTTGCGTGAGCAACATACTAGTATTACAAATGGCATCTCATTGAAATATTTATCCAACGCATTAAAACGCGCATTATGTACTGACAAAGATAACATACACGTCTTCACTGATTGTTTTGCACAAAAGTGTAACGTCTTTTTTAGTGATTATGTGGATAAAGGGACAATTCCTGCAAGTAAACATACATGTATTTCAAGTTCGAGTTGTATACGATATTTTTTTTTGAAAACGGATAAAATGTTGAGGAATAAAAAACTTAAATCAAAGTTAAGAACAAATGGTGTCAGAATATCAACGGAATAAATGTTTATACAATTACAAATACCTTTCTGGTGTACATTATACAACAATATGCGAGACTAACGTGTTGGTATTGGCGTAAACTTGGTCGTTTTGAATTTTGTTGACACAAACAACATTTGATTAATGGTTTTATTCTAAGATAGTTAAGGCTTTTTATTTAATATGACTCATTCATATTCATTTATTTGTTTAATATTGAACAAATAAAATGTTGACACTCGATAAAACTGGATTAAATAACTTTTCCGATGTTTTCATTGCCGTATTCCCATCCACCCACAGTGTGTTCCACGCCTCCTCAGGGCGCGTGCTAGACATGTACACGACTGAGCCGGGGATGCAGTTCTACACGGGCTACTGGTTAGATATCCCCCGGGGCAAGGGCGGGGCAAAGTACGGCAAATGGAGTGGCTTCTGTCTAGAGGCGCAGAAATACCCGGACTCGCCAAATAAGGTAGGATGTCATTCACAAGTGCTTTACAATATCAAGACTAGTTAGTTTGTATACTATACAGACATGACACATCCATGTTTCTATAGACATATCACTTAGTTAATGTTTCCGTATAGACATATCACCTCTTTATATTTCTGTGTATACACACCACGTTGTTTATATTTCCAAATAGACATTTAATTTTCTTATATTTCTAAAAGAATTGTATCTATATTTATAGACAAATATAAATTTCGAAATTTTCAATTGGCAATAATTAAAGTAGTTCCACCAGTGTAAAATACATTTCGCATTGTGTTTAATGTTTTCAGCCTCACTTCCCATCTGCGGTGATCCGACCAGACGAGACGTACCGACAGACGACAAAATACGTGTTTAGTACCAAAGAAAGCTAATGAACACTTATTGCGTTAAATTCGAAATACGTTTTCAGTGTATATTACATAGTTGTAGAAAGTTTTTTTCAATGGGGGGGGGGGGGGGAAATAAAAAAAAAAANAACAAATATTTAACAATGGTCGAGACAAACAACATAACCTGTTTTATGCATTTTCTGGGTAAAACCCCGATAGCTGTGGTATCCTTATGGTAGTATAGAACTCCTCTGTTATGATGTATAATGATATACTTTTTAGAATTGCTCCTCCTTGTAAATTAGTCTTTACAGTGAATTGAGATATTGTCATAATGTGACTATAAAGGACAGTGTTCTTTTTATTAATACTAACCTTTTGTTGTAATACTAACATATTAACATGAATACTATACAATATCCGCGATGTACACATGTGATGGCGCTAAAACTGATTCTTAAGTGTAGCAGCATGTAAAATGCAAGGCCTGATTACATTTTTGGAACAATTGTTTATGTTAATTTGATTCATATTCCTGATCAGGACAAACCAAATGTTTTTTTAATGACACCATTACTTAAATGCGTATCGCCGCGGTATAGTTGTTTGTCTAATACAATTATTCAATTGCAACAAAGATCTATCAATATACAATTTATATTGATAGATCTTTGATTGCAATAAAAACGAATTTGATTGTTATAAATAACGATAGTATTATTTTTAGTTGTTACTTAATCAATGGTTGTTGCTTCTTTTGTGAACGGTCATAATAACACGATTGGACACAAGTTTATTGTTCTTATGTTTTTTTTTTAACGTGAATAAATCTGTGTATATAAAAGACAAATACATTACTCAACTGTCCATACGGCACCTGCTTCTCTTTTTTTTTGTAGTGAAATGCAATTTTGAAACCGGTATTCAAATGGCTAAGTGGTCAAGATGTTAAGATTTCTTAAATACCTGGTCGATTTATTAAGATTGGAAGTGTTAAATTCCAATTGCACATATTTGACGTAAATTATCACATTCCTGGTCATGCTATTAGCCATTAAAGACTGAAAGCATTAAATTCCAATTGGAAGGATTAAAATCCTAAGGGAAAATGTGGAGTTGTAAATTTTACTTAGCATTGCGAGCAAATATCATGCAATAAACACAACTTAAAACCATTGTATCGACTCGTCCATACGAAAAATTGGTAAGTGCAACGCATTTTAAGCAAGTCATTGCAATAGACTGTATTTGAACATCGCTGTTAGCAAAATGACAATGACTATGTGAGCAGTAATACAATAGATTGTCCAATCAAAACTAGTAGGTGGGTATTTTCAACGACCTTGTCCACCTGCGGATCTCCATAAGTAGTTGTGCAATCACCATATTCACCCCAAACAACTTAGTATATCTTGTTTGAAAATTAAGTCCAAATTATCGTATGAATTTTTGCCTCACATTAAAATCGAAATCATTTTACACCAAATTACATCACGTTCGGAGCAATCAACCAAGCAATCTATTGTAAATGGTGTATACAAATATATAAAATCTTAAATGACAATCACTGATCCAATAATTATTATATTATTCAAGTGCATTTATTCAAGTGTATGCCTAGAATGTATTATTCTATATTAACAGAGCAATAAATAGGTATGTCGTGGAAGCAATACATTATTTAATTATTCAAATAATACCTTCAAGGAGACTCAAGTCTAAGTTAATGTAACTCACATTGTTTGGACAAATCATTCATACATACGTCTTATAAACTCTTGTCCTAAAATGCATTGATGTTCTCGGAAAATTTAACTTTAAAATATATATAAAATAAAAAGGTTTTATTGATATTTTTGTTAGTTTATTAGATCATTCTTTAACAAGTTAAAAAAAATACACGTAGAAAGGTATACCATAAATTACATATACAGTCTAACCTGTCAATAAAGACCACTCAAGACTACCATACCTATGACACATGATATGATAGTAAGCGACGATAACATTAATTTCAATCGAATCACAATTTATATTTCAAAAGCTTGCATGTTGTGTTTTTTTATCATTGTTAGTAAAATTAAAATAATAATATGATATATATATTAACAGTGTTAGTAAGTCATAGTACAATTATTATATAAAAATGAAATATCAATACAAACTACAATAACACAGTTAGGAGATAAAACCCCTTTTAACATTCACTTTAAATAAGTTAAGGTTGGAACAATGTGTACACACACTATAAAATTAACACAAAAAGGCAATACAATGATCCAAACTGGTGTTATGGCATTGAAAGGCTCGGCGTCAAGCAAAGGAGGTTTACAAGTGCTTAAAGGCACACAGTTAATCACAGAATTCACATTCGAATTCAATCTCATAACCTTGGGATTTAATTTTTTTTAAAGCAATTAGAACCAGTATGCATCACTAAAAATGGTTTGTCTACGTATATGCACGCCGCATAAAGTGTGAAAAATTATACATATATAGCCATCGTTTCACTTGTGTATATAATTGTTCCACGTTCATGTATCTTATTCCTTCATGTTCTTGTTGTATATCATTCCTTCATGTTCTTGTATACCATCGGTTCACGTTATTGTTTGTCATTGCTCCACATTCTTGTATGTCATTTATTTCCGTTCTTATACATCAGTTCTTAACTTAATTGCGTATCATTGCTTCACGTTTTTGTATCATTTTCTCCACGTTCTTGTATATCATTGCTTCACGTTCTTGTATATCTTTTGCTTCACGTTCTTGTATCATTTGCTGAAGATACCGCTCAGTTGCAGCCTCAACAAATTTCAACAACTGTTTGCCATACAGTTTCTCGTCGCTCAGCCCTATCAACAAATTATTACTATCATAAATGATTTATTTTTAGCATGTCTTTACACATATTTTATATGGGCTAAATATCACACTGTACGGTAATCTCATCACTATTAACACACGAATGATTTAACCAAACAGACTAATGATGCCATTTAAATTTATTTTGCAATATTTTGTATTTATAACCTAATAGGAGTATTGGTGTAAAGTCATTGGAAAAGACCTGTTTGAATAATTGCTAGACAATCACAACAGAAGCTTCAATCATCAGCGATACTTTTGACCTTCACAGTTAACATCGGCCTTGAGGAGGCGCGACCTATTCATTGTTTGTATACTGTATAACTGATCTAAAGATTTAAGCTAAGCTGCATGAACATCCCTCCAAAGGCATACGAGATACATGAAATGAAATCTGAATATCTTTCATTTAAGTGTGGCATATTCATTGACCTAAACATTTCACCACAGCTTGATGAACATCTGTCAAAAGGCATTGCGGAACCGTATTGGACACACAATTGTAACGAAAATTCGGACGAACGATAGCTATCCCGAAAACCCCTTATTCCCTTTAATAAAGAGGTATGTTGTTAACAATGTCTGAATAATATCATTGCCAAAAGTATATGTATTAAAATCAGAAAAAGCGTTCGCGAGTGTAAATAAAATTAATGATCAGCATGGTGTTACTTACGAAATTCGTTGTCCGACACGCGACCCTGACACCGTTTCACTGCATGGCGCATCGTCCGATAAATATGAACCAGAATTATCAACGGAGGACAAAACACGGGTCTCTCGTAATATTCTCGCACAATACCGTACCAGTAAAACATCCAGATTTTGTTAGACTGCTCATGAACTCGTTCAAATGTGTTGCTGAAATATAATTGTTTTGGTATTGACCAGACAGTATGATTATATAAAGCAAGCAACTGAACGCGCCATCGAAATAAGACACGATACAAAGTATAGCACACCATCAGTAAGTAATACACGATACAAAGTATAGCACACCATCAGTAAGTAACACACGATACAAAGTATAGCACACCATCAGTAAGTAACACATGATACAAAGTATAGCACACCATAAGTAAGTAACACACGATACAAAGTATAGCACACCATCAGTAAGTAACACACGATACAAAGTATAGCACACCATCAGTTAAATGCAATTTACAACCCACAACACTTTTTATATGGACACGACAATGCTAGCCAAGAACTGATGAAAAACATTGTATGCAAATAATTACAATTAACTGTACCTGAACTGTGCTATCAGCAAATTGACAAGAACGATCTGAGTAAGAATAACATATATGGCTCCAACAAAAATGACCAGGCGGGTGTTTTCTGGACAACGACCTTGCCCGTCTGCGGATCTCCAAACGGTCGCATTTGTTGTGCAATCCCCATATTCATCGCCTACAACAAAGTGGATATTGCCTTTACATTAAGTCCAAATTACCATATGTATTGACGTACATTAACCTAAATGACAATCCTTGATCAATGAATCATGATAGTCCAGGGGCATATCTTCTTATAGGCCGTGTAGGTCTACACGTTTTCCTAGACATAATAATAATAAGGAGAATGCCCAAAAATTGTAATATGATAAATGATAAATGGTCTATTACGATATATCGCGAAATCAGTCAAAGGATTGGTTAAGACTATTAGTTAAGTACAATATCGATGTCTTTAGTAAATGGAAACCCGCAACATGGGTATTAACGACTGGTTATACATGTACGTTAAACGAGTATTACTTAAAATATACTTGACCTACGATATGATACCCGGTCGACATACAATAAACGCTGTTTTTGCTCGATATTTTCTACACACATCGTAACGACATAAATTCGAGAAGTTTAATGAGCACGACTTACAGGAACCAAGTCCTACTCCAAGACCAACATCATCAAAGATCCTTTATCTTGAAATTGGGTTTTTAATTACATATATTTTCATTGTGTTTGGCAAACTACATATGCTTAAGAATTATGGGAAAATAAGCGTGGTGAACTTCAAAGTGTGAGAAAAATGAGAGTTTGCATTCTAAATTGTCAGCTTTGAACATTTAAAACTATGTTTAGCCTATAACTCATCTTAGAGGATGTGATACATTGTTATAGTCTTTTTTTTAGCTATGTTGATCCGCTTTTAAAATGGGGTGCGTGTTATATAAATATTTCTTCCCATATAGTTTATTGATGACTCCAACATACTCGGAGTATTTTTGGAAAACATGTCATTTTACAGAAATAGTGTATTGGCATTGGAAAACTTTCTTTATTTGCCATTAAAATAGTTAAAAGGCCTCTAAACCATGCATGGAACCGACGCCGGCCACATGCAATAAGTCATAGAGTTGAATGAAATGCATAGAGAACAATTTGCAAACAACCCCGTTTTATATTTGTCATTTCCATACAACGACCATGCCAACGTATGTTAGGATTAGGGCATATATTCTTATAGGTTCGTTTTTATTTTATGATTTCCGTGCTTTATAGAGAAATATCAATGAAATAAAACTGATAATTCACTGTTCCAAACAGTGAAAATTAACGATGAAAATTATCGATAATTTGCACTGTAATACTGTGAAATGACGTCTTTTTTATGACGTTATGACGTCACCATTTCAGCAAAAATGCAAAACTATTCAGTTGTAAGCTTAAATAAAATGAAAAGTTGTTGGATTTGGTGGAATATCGATTTTAATTCACTCGTGATCATAGAAAAACTATATTTTCACTCGTGGCTGCGCCACTCGGGAACGTAGTATTTTCTATGATCACTCTTGAATTAAAATCGATATTCCACCAAATCCGACAAATATCCTCTATTTCTTACACATCGCGTTTATTATACAGTTTGCCATGCTTTTAATAAAATTTGAATTATTATTTAATCATGATTAAATTACGATTTTTAAATTTACTTAATTCTTGCTTTAATTTATACATATACATGTAAACTTTAATGATATTTTTGGGAACATGATTATTTCGTCTTAATATACGCCGAAACGCACGCCTGATACTCTGGGACTGGAAAATACAATCTGGGAGGGGCGGGGGATTCCTCAACTCGTCACTTAAAAATCGGTTTTACAAATTATTTACGCCCCAATATACTCACAGTATGCATACAATATATTATCTATTTTCATACTAAAATTCATCAGAGGGTTTGCTGGAAGCCATTAAGTATTCAACTTTGCAAATACGACCATATAGCATTTTCAATTATAGATTTATTTCGATTTAATTATTTGCGCACATCAATAAATAATACGTCTTTTTTAAAATGTCGTTGTTTCCTAGGACAATTTAACTTTAAAATAGTCATCACAATGATAAAATCCATGTTTATTTTGTAATTTTATTAGATGATATTTAAAACAGTTAACAAACTTTTCCAACACTGGTTTTACCTGAAATTTCTTCCAAAAAGAGTTCTCCAAAGATTTGCCAATATGGTTTGTAAACCAACTTTTTCAAGAGGGAAACGCTAGGTGGCGAGTTTGGATACAGGTTGGCCTGGTACATAACACTAAAGCTGACAAAGAAGACCATGAAGATTCCCAAAAACGAAAGAAGGTTGACCAACTGAAAAAACAACAACCCATAAACACTATGATCTGTACGTGTTATACATAACAAACAACATAAATGAAAAAAAAAAAAAACATAAAGAAAATAATAAAAATACAATCTATAAAATATGGCGGCGTACCATTTTCCGTATCATTATAATTTTTGGACCGATGTTTTTGGCAACAAGAAATGCTTGTAGAAACCGCATGAAGTACATAGCCACAGTTATGCTGAAAAATCAAGTTCAAATCATGTTACATGTATGGGGAATGTGTAACTGATACATAATTACATAAAACTCGTCTCTGCACTCTTCGTATGTTATATCCAGTCGTGTGTAAGAAATCGGTAACTTGACTTCAATAAAGGACTGTCGTGCTGTGACGAAAATTCCGGTAAGGTCACAATATTATTCTATTTGGTCAAACCGATGGAATGATGTTTGTTGTTTCCGTACAACTATGGGTGCTTGCATGATGATTCTGTTCATTTTTTTCCGTGCTGCTCTTAATCGATACAGTTGCCAGCAATGTCCAAATATTCATTATACATATACACGCACTGATGCGCATGTAAACATTATGTGTCCAATTCATTAGAGAGTAAAATACTGAAATAACCTTCATATTCCCCACTTGCCCATTTATCCACACATCGAGTTTCATCAACCTCGCTTCGCTATTTTTTCAGTTATCGCAGGATCGAGATTTTTCGGACAGGTAGACTGCTGAATGCAGTAGTGGACTCACTACATTTTTAGTATATATTGTACGTACCTGTATAGGAAACGGACATACTGAAATTTACTTCCTGAAAGGTTGTATCTCAAAGCAACAGTTGTGATAAAAAGACTGTTTATCAGCAGATCAAACTTATTCCAGTGAGATCCAATCCAAACTTTAATTTTGCCGTAGAGTCCAGGCGTTCTGTGCGTGATTAACTGAAAAATAGATCAATCTATGTTTACATCTTAACTGGGTTTGATTTGTTATTGTTCGAAAGAGTTTTTTCATGTTTAACTTGCGCAGGCCTTTTAGTTTTAATCCCTTCCTGGTTGAGATGGTTTTAACAGAATTAAGAGTACATACTTACGCCAATGACTAACATTACCCTACTTGAACCAGAGGAAAGGCTGAATGGCCGTACAAATAACATCATGACTGTCCGGTAAGCTCCGAGATTTTCACTTCTCACCAAGGCGACTCGTGTTTAATCCCCGCTACCGACTTATATGAGTTTCGTGGGTGGTCACCTACCGGACATTTGAGGTTTATTCCGGATACTCCGGCCACACCAACATTAAAATCCTTTCAATGAAACGTTAACTATTTATTGTAAATTGCAGCCGCGAGCTATAATTCAAAAAAAGTCCCAACTTTTGTAAGTCTTGTAAGTAACTCAGTAGGAGTGCTGGGACACACAACAGGTACTCACATTGTGCAGCATTAGGCGCAAAAGGACTTCACACATAAACACACACACACATACACGCACGCACGCTGGCACGGTTAACCACACATCCACCACACACGCTTCCACACACACATAAACACACATTATTTCATGATTAATCCAAAGACAAGTTTGGGTCGAGAATCCTCGGATTTGTAGTCCGACGCTCTACCAACTGTGCTTTTGGGCCGGTTAAGCGGGTATGAGAAATCTGTCCTGTTAAAATCCCTTTTTATAAATAGAAATACACACCTGTCTCATTTCCTCAAAGAACATTGTTACGGCCCAGCCCCAGATTGTGTACTCATTAAAGGAAGTTTCCTCATCCAAGTCCACGATGATGAAGTAAGAGAAGTAGAACATGAAAATCACATAGGACAGCTGAAACACGCATTCAGTCATATGAAAATTACAATGAAAATAACAAAACATAGTAAAAGAATGATAAAAGTGTGTAACAATATCCTGCAGATATATAATTGTATGTCATCAGAAAACATGTGTATTGTTAATTATTGCACACTATAAACTTTTTCCATTGATACACATTTCAAAATACAACATGTTTTGAATACACCACCTTCCCCCGATGTACCATTCACATCTTACCATGTTAAACGTGTAAACTGAAAAAGGCGCTGTGTACAAGTAGTACATTGCATCAAATATTTGTATCACTCCATCTTTTTTATTGCGACACATTCCAACCTTGTACAAATGCGGCTCAGATGATCCCTCCCTGATTTTTAAGTAGTAGTGAAGTTCGTTCTGCTGTTCAACCTGTGCGGTGAACAAACTTTCAAAATCTCCTTTAAAGTGTTCAAATAACTACTTTTGCTGACTAAAATGTATAATTAACCAATATTTACACTATGTCTCGTTGTTAACATATTTAAGCAATTTAATTTATAATCATTTAAATATCATAACATCATTAGCTACATACATATAAATGTGGATCTATATGTATATTTAAAAACTGTTATTAACCTTTTCAATGGTATGATAAAAAATGTAACTATGTTATTGTAATGTGACCTTGTTTGCTTTTGATTTTTTCCAGCCGCAACATGTCTGAGCAAGTACGTCCGGATTGTCCTCCGGGTTCACCTGCGTGATAAACATACTAAATAAATCTGCTTTTAAAGTGTTCAAATAAGTTCCATTGAAGAATACAATGGATAATAAACCAACATTTATATGATGTCGCGTGTTTAACATCTTTAAGCAATTTACTTTATTGTCATTTAAATATAAAAACATCATTAGCTATACATTAATGTGGATTCATGTGTATATTTAAAACTGTTTTAACCTTTTCTTTGGTATAATAGAAATATATACATATATTATTGTTATGAAACCTTGTTTAGTTTTCGTTTCAAGCCACCAGATGTTTGAGCAAGTTCGTCTGGTTTGTCCTCCGGGTTCCCCTGCGTGATGGAAATACCTTTAACATCTCCGTTTAAAGTGTTAACATAAGAACTATTGCTGACTCAAATGGATAATTAATCAACGTTTACATGATGTCTCGTTTTTAACATATTTAAGCAAATTACTTTATTATCATAAAATATCAAACCATCATTAGTTACAAACATACATGTGGATCCATATGTATAGTTTACACTGTTATTAACCTTTTATATAATAAAGATATATACATAAAATATTGTTTTGTAACCTTGAGTTTTTTTGGTTTCCTGCCGCAAAATGTCTGTGCTTTAAACGGTCTTTTATTCGTGGTGAACTTGACTCCAAAAATGAATATTGGCATGACAAGTGCCAGAAGGATCTACAACACAAACATCAAATGTGTACAAATACATTATGCATTTCACGACATATGTTTCTTCCATCCATCATTGTATTTGTATTGATCTTTAAATGAAATATACTTGGTCTGTTTTTATAGTAGATTAGTTCAACAAAAAATTCCCTTAAGCAAGAATATTTATGTAATTAAGTACGTTAACAAATTATTTCTTTTTTAATCTATTTAATTGTTCAATAAAATATAGTCCGTCACAGTCTATGTATAATCATAAAAAAACGTGCCACTGTTCGTTATGAAAAAGTTATCATGCACATAAGCCATATGTACACCTTTGCTTTTGTAGGGATGCGTTAATACGAAACATAAGCATTTCAATACGATTGCACACAGGTAATTTGCCTGACGCTACTAACGAATTTCATTTAATATTTTGTATTATGTTACACTGAACTATGTCTTTGTGTTAGCTCTTATCCGCCTTTTCAGGTATGATGTAAAAGAAGGAGAAAATACAAAAATAAACATGAAAAAAATAATATTTTCCTGTCACTAAATATGTATGTTGTATCCGTTACTGTTAACTAATGCGAAACATGTTCACCAAAAGTGTAATGCAGTTGTTGTTTAAGGTTAAGACTTTCTAACAACATTTATGTTTTTAACATCAGTTTTCGTTTTCGACTTTTAATTCTGCTTTATATAGATAAGAATACACTACTGCTTTCGATTAATCGGAATATTGTCATTTGGTCGACTAGTGAATATTAAACCGTTTAAATTAAATCAATACTATTTTTTATTTTATTGCACTTTTTTTATTGCAATGCTCTTAGATAATGTGTGCTTTGTGATTAATTCTGAAATCGGGTATTTCTTTCAATCAATTTATTTCCCAATGCTTTGCCTTGAGCCTTCAAAGGAGTTGACCCAGCTAATCATTCTCCTGTAGTGTTCGGGCAATTTACCAAATTGTCTTATATAAAAGACTAACGGATTGTAATAAGAAAGTTCCTCATGATCGAGTATCTGAAGTTACCCTTTTGTCTTTGTTTATAATTCCTTAATTGTTAGAATATTTAGAAACATAACCCATGATCAAGTATAGCTTTAGTTATTGCTTAAAATCAAATTCTTATAGAAACCAATGTAAATGGTTTACAGTTGTATTAAGTTTCTCATGTTTTAAGCGTTTAAATAAACCGCTTTGATTCGCAAAAATACACGTCTAGAAAAATTTTGATAACGTTTTTTAAATTGAGTTTTATTTATAGACGATGACACGCTTACAGTAAATGGCGAGTACATAAGTTGACTTCAAATCCCAATCAACGAGTAACAATAAAACGCTTGAAAATGTATAGCAACATACCTTCCACCAGGGTAAATGATTTGCCATTTTCCCTCTCCAAACCGCGTTGAGTTTTGTTTGGCAACATTCATTGCCCATGAACTCTTTGAGATAGTTATTGTCCACCAACGCTAACGGGGTCATTGCATCAAATGGCACCTCAAGTTTTTTTATCAACACATCTTGTCCCATCTTCTTGTCCCGCTTGTAACATTCCGTTAGCACATCGAGTGCATTTTTTTCGTATTTTCTAAAATATTAAGCGTCGTTGAGTTTATTTACTCAAGTGATTATGTAACATACGGATAACAGAGCAATAGATAATTCTTCAACTTTATTATAGTCCATAAGCACTTGATTGCACGAATATAACAAATCCTCTGTAATATACTTGAAGCATAATACATTGAACTAATATGAATGTGTTTGGACATTTACGTAGATTAATGCATGTGTACACGTTTTATAAAATATATTCAAATGATAAAGTTCTGCGGCTACCTCGAATGATCCATGAGATCTGATGACAGTTGTACTTCCAGGTTTCGTCCAGCAGACTTGGCAAATCTTTTCAGAATTGAACTTGCGACCAAAGCTGCACCTGTGATTTGTAAGCTAGTTATGTACGGTGTTCTATGTGTACAAATATACATGATCGATGTAGGCCATAAGCATTCGAAAAAGATGAACATTACAACACGACGAACCTTAGTTATACATGTCATGTCTCTTACCGAGTTTGTCTTGACAACGTTTCCACAAACAGTCCCCCAACTGTTGACGGTTAAATAATACGGCAAAGAGAAAAAGGTCTATAAAACCAATTTTCCTTTTAGTACCATCGTCATCCTCTGCGTTAATACAAGGCATAACAAGTATTTTATAAGCACAACTAACACCATCATATTTGCATTGTACACATATTTTAATTACTATTTCATTACCTTAGTATGTTATTGAAAAAATAAATAATTCAAAACAAACAAAACATCCATTATTCGGTTAAACAAACTATTGCAACTCTATAAACAATTTATATAATATACTCAACGTACCCTTTGGTAGATACGGATTGCGCATATTATCATCGTTGAGCATACGACATAGGAGCTTTCCAACTCTCAAGATTAAATCCAAATCACATTTCCTGTTAGGCTGACAATCGTCTCTCTTGCCCCATCTTTCGTTGCAAACAACGTCTGATTTAGTCCGCTCTTTACTGTCATGGCTGTTTTCTTTTGTCTAAATACGACATAACATAGATATTCTGGTAGCATTATGAATTACGTCTGTAGATATATACTTATACGTCTTTAAATATATATATATAGGATCTGACATGAGTTGTCATAGCATACAATATATATTAAACGAGTTCAGGAATTTTGTTAGTAAGCGAGCCTTTGGCGAGCTTACCAACGAAATTCCTGGACGAGTTTAATAAAATATGGTATGGTATGACAACGAGTGTCAGATCTTTTTTATCACATGCTTTTAAACTAAATAAAATACATTTTAAATGACCAAACAAATGCTGATAGATCTAAAAGTTGTTTACTATCGTGACGTCATTTCATGTTGACGACGTCATTTCACTAAAATAAAGCCATGCGATTGGTTAGTTATTGATTATGTAGCCAAGGAAAACGCTTAAAAATGTTGTATTACACATGTGTAATATAAAAAAAATACGTAATGTCTGTATTACGTTGAAAAAAAGGTGTAGCATGTGATAAACTTATATATCATATTACATATTATTGTAATATTATCATATCAGTAACATACTTACAAACTACAAAAGTGAGACATGTTCACAATGAATCTTACTAGGATTTCATATAAACATGCGCTGTATACATTCCATGTTTGCTTCATATATCCACCTATTTATCACTTAACACGTCAATATCATAGATTTTGTAAATTGAACATACGTACATGTGTTTGTACCGGCACCTGTATCGGCGACAGCTGGTTTTTAATAAACAGTTTCATTGAATCATTCGCCGTATTGTGATCCAGCACCTTTGGTGAGAAAACATTAGTATGTTTACACCAGGACTTAACGTTTTAAGCAATTCAAATGAAATGTCACACACTTGTTTATATATTTGTTATAATATATTTGCCATTGAGAACATTAAACTCCGTACTTTGTGTACAAAAGTGCAGTTGACGACTGACGACTTACATTGCTGTATAATGTCTGCAGGGTGCAGACGTTGATGAACGTTGTGACATCTACTTTCAATTCTTTTCGAAGTAGAAGTTCGACGAAATTCGCTTGATCATTTGCCAATGTTGCAAATAGGGTAGAAAAAAGTGTAGCCTGCAAGAATATGTGACGGAACTGGAAATATGTGTTTGGTCCAAATTAGTTATTAAATGTTTGAATACTCTAGCATGAGTGAAAACTTGAAATGGCTTACCATTTTCAAAAGATTGCGTTATAAGCATTATCGAGACGTTTGAGTTACAGAATGATACACCGCGAGTACAGTATATAACCTAGCAGGATGAACACATTTAATAAGTGTATTATATGTATTTGCTGGAATGGGTTCAACTTATAAATCATTTGGTATGAAAAAATATTTAACCCAATAAAATAATACTAATTATTATAATATGTCATCTTGATATGATGATCAATTGTGTCAATTTGAAGATATTTCGGAATCCCTTCATGTAGATAAAAGAAAAAAATATTTAAGCGGGTGACAGTGTTGTTGCACGCGGCACGTCGTCTAGATATGATGCTCATATGTGCCAATTTATTTTGAAATCATGTAATTGATGCCATGTCATGAGCAATCTGATTCTCAAGAACATCAAACTAATTATGTTACTAATTATACACGTACAATTAAAGTGTGTGTAACATACCACTCGTATTAAATGCTTGTTCGGATTGGAAGATTGAATATATCCTTAAGTAATGCAGTTTGTTCTTAGCATGGTTGCCAAACATTAAATTGTATATGCCTGACATAATCTTGGTTGCTATGATAACCGATATATCAATTTTTTAATTGGTAGTCAAAACATTTTATAACAAATTGAACTCTGTCTTATTATGAACAGTTGAATTGTTTTGATACAGTGACCATTTCGAGGTACATATAAATCAAAGCTCTAAAGGCGCTTCCTTTATTATTCGCTATGCAAACGATTTGATACAGCTCACTTTTCAAAATAAAACAATTGCTTTGTGAACCTCGGGCTTCAAGAAATTCCAAGCATAAGCCCGACCGGTTTATCGATCATCTGGTAACAAACACTCGGCAGCAAGAGTCTAGTGCTACTATGCTATTATATTATCAAAAAAGCGTATTGATAACACAATCCGAAACAAAATATAACCCCGAGCAGGACGGAATCATGTATAAGGTAGTCATACAGACAGTGCTGATTTTACCTTGGTTTCAATGCGGTGTTACCCTAGAAGCGCACTTTGGTGTCAACGAGCTTTGGGCATGACTGTTGACCACTACAGTGCGTTTGATATTAGGTCTTATCGGTCCTAAACTATAAGTGGATTGAAGTTATACAATATATTGAACCTTCCATATTTATTTCTCATTACCCCTGAATGACTACATTCTTTCAATTTCATGAGAACATACACACATACTGCTTCAGCTATTTCATATGTTTGTATACAATATTAACTTCAAACTTGTGATCCATCCCATTGAGGCCCCTTTCGACGACGAAATAATCCAAATGCTAAAACCAAATAATCGAATGTTTATTGTCCGTGCCAGCTTTAAACTTTGATGAGGTAAATTGATAAAAAAATTCTCTCACCGGGATCGAACCATGTATACTCGAAACAATATTAATATATACTCTATTAAATAATTGCATTGTCAAAAATATAGCGAAAATTATGAAAAGCCTAGTAGAGTGTAATCGCTACGCTTCTTTCGAGGAATCCCCCAGCGTTCGACCTTCGCTCGTTTTTATTGCATTACTGCCATTCTTTAAATTCAAAGTTATTTTTGTTTTATTTTTAATTTCGTCAATATTAATACGTCAGTCGATGATTAACAATTATTTATTCTTGCGATGACTACTGGTCGGCGATTAGTAGACGAATATGTAAGTATTAGATTTAAATATCTTATTGACTCGCTTCTCGACTCGCTTCGTTATCCATTTGTTTAACACTTTAAATAATCGCAGAACGAATAGCTATATTAATTAAAATATGCAACCCACGTAACTCCTTAATTTGCATCACACTTAATCAGAATATAATGGCGGAACTTTCAACCCTCGAAATCCAAGGTCAATATTTGTTTGCCGAATGCTCCAGGTTTGTTTACTTTTGTCTTCGATGCCTTAACAGATCGTCGTTAATTATCGTCGTAAAAGGCTTCACTTGTTCTTGCTATGCTTTCCTAACATTGCATTACAATAAAACATATTACAACAATACTGAAAACATTTGACAACGTCTTTTGTATTTTTACAAACGATATTACTTTATTAGTGTTCGGTTTATCGTATCAATTTAGAACTTAATGGAGGGGTTTGGTCTTCATTATTGTTAGGTATTAGCTGGCATTGCTTGTGCTGGTCGAAACATATTCGTTTTCATGCCTTTTTAGGATTGTTTATGTTTTATAATGTTCAGTTGGCTAATTTTGTACCCTTGAGCATTTGGCATATACTTTGGCCAAATGTTTATTGAATTTAAGTGTTAAAAGCATTCAAATTGTTTATGTTTTCCAATGGGTTCCTAGATAAAAATAGCAATTCAGAGTAGTTATTATACTATTAACAATTACTGCTGTCTGTATTAGTTGCTTTTTTATGGATAACTTTTGTGAACGATGACAAGACATTAAGACAAAATTTCAGATCAAATAAAATTAAAAAAAGTAGAACCTACTTAGAAAATCCTATATATTTATAATTTGCATTATACTGAATAGTACTAATTCTGTAAGCGAGGCTTAGGTGTTTGCCTGAGGTGATGCTATAGAACGCTTACATATGCAATTTAAAAAGAATGCTTGGTGTTTAACGACTACTTAGAACGATTTTATCTACGGAGACATTCGGGGCATAGCCAGTATAATAACGTAGTATTAATTCATGTGAATGTATAATTTTCAATTGATACACACAAACAGTAATATATTTAAAAAAAACTATTCTTGACATTACTTGCAGAATAATGACGCTTTGCGAAAGATATCCGAAAAATAAATTGGTATTTCTAACTACCCGAATTAATAAGCACACTTGGTTTTTAGGCTGCCTAGCCTTTCTAACATGTTGGTCACGATACAGTATTTTTTAAAACGATGTTAAACAAAGACTACCCTATAGTTTAATTAAAATAAGAACGGTCAATTGGTAAATTCGAAAAGAACATTATTTTATAGAAACAAATCTCACTCTCGACTGAAACCTTTTAAGCGTTTTAAAATACTTAAAAGCGCATATTTGAAATGGGCAAATGAAATCTGTAATCGTTTTTTTGTTGTTCCTGAACGCAAATTAAATACTATAATATAAGGTCTATATAAGATGTACATATTTACCAATATATAATGGGGACAGTCCAGGTATGCACAAACAATATAGAAGTAATGTTATCATATAATGAGCTACTGTTTAAAAAGATGGGTGCATCTGTTCATACCAAATTCTAGTCAGTTTAACACAAACGGATGTGTCCACTTGAATGTTTGCTTTGACTTATATGTCGTCTGTCTTTTTCTTATTAACTGCATTAACTTGACTAACATATATTACTTGTTTGGGTTGTATGTAAAACAATTGTGTTTTAGGTTTACAGTAATTTATACAATGTAGCCTATGCATGTCATCTAACAAATATTTCATTGCGAGATATACTATTATTGTTTTGTATCTGAACGTACTGGTTTAGCCATTGACATAGCCTTTGAAGTGATGGCATGTTGGGTGAATACAGTGTAAATGTAGGTTTCATGCACACATGCGTTAGACATTCATATGTATTGGTGCATTATATTTAACATTTAATTGTTTACTCGCGTCTGTATAATGAAGAAATAACCTTTCATTGTGGTTCACCCTATAGCATGTATTATTCCGATTCGTTAAAGTGCTTTTTTGAAAGCAAATTAGGTCTTGATAAATTTTAATGTATCGAACCATATTTCAATTTATATGGTTAGTATCGATGTCATGCAAAGGGTAATATAGTAATTCTTTAATAATATTGCTCTTTTCCTGTTTAAACCAGTAATTCGTGCGTTTTTTGTTATAGCTATGTTTTGTATAAAACATGCATGTGTACGTCTGTCCTTCAATGCTTTCGAGTTTGGAGTATGTAGTATTTGTGTAAATACGTTTTGCATAACCTCAATATCTTAAATATTGTTAATTAGAACATGTACATTGTTATTATTGTTAAATATTAACAATTATTATTATTGTTTGAGATTTACAAATAGTCTACTAAAATAGTATGCGTTTTTATAATTATAAATATATATCAGTTTATATAATTTTGTTTGCGTCATATATAATGCTCTATAAAATGACCTAATGGGCCATGCTCTTTTTTTAATTTCTGTGAATACAATCTTAAAATAAGCTTACTTTGGTAACAGATGTAGTTTCATCCTCAGCGTTCGTGTCTTGAAAGAGTATCTCCTTGCTAGCAAAGTCGAGTTTGTTCCACCTCCAAGCAAGAGATAGCAGCAATTTCGGATGTATAGGATGTGCTATTAAAAGATTAAATACACGCACGTTTTATAGGTGTCCCGATAGAAAAAAAGATTGTTTTAACACGAATATTCAAGTAAAAACATGTTAAATGAAAACACATGCGAATCATTTTATTGATTGTATTAACAATCAAAATGCTTACACTATTGTAAATGTCACGAAATTGCGAGTATTTAGTTGTTGATTATACAAGCTAAAGTGTGTCGTCTGTGATCTGTGCTAAAATGAAGAAATTACCTTTCTTTAATGCGGAAAGAATGACAGCTTTTAAGTCAGTCCCTTCTTCTTGCTTGTAAATGTTAACCTGTAATAACAATATACTTTGTTATACCACCACCACCACTGCCACCGCCGCCGCCGTATATATATATCATTGATATGTTAATCATTTTATGACTATTTGTCTTACATATTCTTTTTCTTCGAGAATTTCTTTGCGTAGTTGAACGCATCTGTCGATTTTCGCCTTGTCTTTTGTAACGGACATCGCTTCATCTGTAGATTGCACGTACTCTACAAAACTTTCAAATATTTTTTATAATTATTTCAGATTATCAAATGTCAATACAGCAAATATGGTGTCTTTAATGTGCCCTGTTCCGAGATTTTGTGCGTGACTGATGACTTCTTTATATTAAAATGATAACGTAATAAACATAATTCTTACGCGGCTTAAAAATCAGAATACGGAGTCATTATTTAATTTCAAACGGGACTTGTTCACAGATTGTCGAAATGACAATTTTCTAACCTTTTGTAACAGATATAAAACAATGAAAATATAACAGAACGCTATAGATCAGGGAGTGAAGACAACTTATTACGTAGACTCATACTTGAAATGCAGTCTGAATTTTCATTTATAAAAAATAAAAGTACAAAGATGTTACAAACGCAAAACGATTAAATAATTTTGAATAATTCTGTTGTTTTTGTTTGTAAAATTGTGATACTACAGGTGGATAACTTTTATCAAGTATAAACTGTATGTAAGTATTTAACAGTCTGGAAGGCCGAGAGGTTTCGACAATTGCCTTTTAATCCAAAGGACACTGTTGGAGGCCCGCCTTTTTCTCTTTATTAAATTATATTCTTTTCATCAAAATGGAGCTCTGCATTTGATGACAATCTTAAAAAATGTCCCAATCTGTGTACATGTACACACAATAAAATTAGGTTAATATATATTTAGATTGCTCTGAGTTACGCAATAAAAAGAAAATTACGCCTGTAAAATAAACAGAATCTTATGCTAGTCAAATGTTCCAAATGAACAATCTCGTGGCTTGTGCTTTTTCGTATCACACGAAAGGCACCGCCTCTCGTATGATACGTCATTACACACACCATCGACTTATAATACTCCATGAATTGAACTGCGTAATTCTGAATATATTTAAGAGTTTGTCTGCACATACGTGTCGGTCAAAGGATATTGGTTGTATCCTGCTGCAATAAAGTCAGCTACAGGTCCCGATCCTTGTATAACTACCACCGGGATACCATGGGTAACGGCGTAGTGGGCCTTCTCTAAGACCGACATGTCGCCCCCGACAACAAGAACAACCGATTTTTCATCTACAAAATTATAGTATTACGCCAAATGAAACTTTGGCTTTCGAATTGTTTACTTTGTTATATATTGATACTTAGGGGTTGTCTCAAACCAAACGATATGTTGTTTTTACAGGTTTAAAGTGAACTATAGCATGATGGATTTTTTGTTGTTGCATGCTATGTTTAATGTAAAAGCGTGCGTTAAGGATCGCATCTCGTTAATTCTTACTTTTTGACACACCACACGAGCCTTTGTAGCATTCAAGATCTGTCGTGTCGGCCACGAGCAGGTATGAGTGGTTTGTTGCGTGTATATTATTGTTGTCATCTTGATCCTGTTAGAAAATAATAAACACTCGCAAAGTGACTGAATCCACATTGGAAAGGATCTCACAACACAGAAAAATATCAATAGTTATAATAATGTTTTTATACATGTTTGTTTAAACTTCTTTAACGCGTATATATAAATGTATTACAAATTGCCTTGTACGTTTTAATTCACAAAACATAGTGTTGTACTATTAACAAAACAATATAAAGCTTGAAATGAAGTTGGACCCATCGTAATACAATGTTATTCTATGCCCGCGTTCCGAACCGTCATCTAGTCTTTTAATTCACGTGTTACAACGGCATTGCAAAAATGTGTATACAACATTTTAAATTTCATTATGCTATATTCTTTTAAATTTAAGTTTGACTCGTCATAACCCATGATTAATGATATGTAAACATTATAATATAGTCCTACCAGTGCCAGAATGCCGTCACCAAATGTCGCTTCATGATATTCGATTGATTTCTCGTTAGCATCGTAACTGCTCCGTTTCACCTCAAGAAACTTAATGACCTCCTCTTTCGTACAAAAGCTGATAACCCACGTGCCTAAATGTAAATCATAGACTTAATAAGTAATAACCGGAATGCTGCACATGCAATCTTATAAAATTTATTTAAAGTTAAAGCAATACTATGATAAATAACTACCTTGCCGGCTCCTTAAGCAATTATGCCTTAGATTGTATAAGTTACCTCTGCTATCTGCTATTTCTGCCAGTGATTTTAGCACAAGTTGATGGGCGTCATTGTGTTCGTCCCCTTTCTGTATATTTCCAATGACGGATATAATCAGGTTTGCATTGGATTGTTTTAGTTTTTCAGTCTGGAAAGATATTTAAGGGTTTTATATTTTCAAATATATGTTATTATCTGTCTGTATATCTGTATACACGAGTTAATGAATTATTCCCGATTATATAGAAAAAATTGAAAATGCAATTTTAGGCGCCGACTTTGCATTATGATCCATGCAGGTAATTTCTAAGATAAATTATTGGTACCTTTGAATCTTATAATTATAATCGAAATTATTCGCGCCATATGAGTACATATGTTACAGTAGTCGGTCAAAGTCATTTTATGCTTATAAAATCATAAACAATTGAGGTAATTCATGTGAATAATTGTTGGATAAATGATATATATAGAACAAGTTAATGATTGATATCCGCTTTATTAACGTTTAATAGGTCTATTAGTGCAGTCCGATTGCGAAAGCTATGGAGCTTGTCAAAGGAGTAAACTCCAGTTAGTCCGACGAATCCGTACCGACTGCTTTACCATACGCGAGGGAAATAATCTTGCCTTAAAATAATTTATAAACGTATTTTGATTACGTATGCACAATTATACTTGGAACCAATTAGTATTCAAAAATAGTAAATTTGCGTTTTTAAAAAACGGATAATTTTTATCAATAATTGGCAACAATGGAATTCGTCTAGATCGCTCGATAAAGGATTACAAAATACGAATAGTTTATGTCCAGCTTGATGTAGTTTGCTACAATACAACTTTAGTGTTGCATTACCTCGGTTGTTTTAACACCAGGATTTGAACCACGTTCGGTCCCCATTATCCCAGAACGTGGACTGTAAAAATAAAGCATAATACTTCTAAAAAATTGCATCTAGTTTGTCAGACATTTGATTAAAAAAAAAAACTTTTTTAGAATTCATAATGCGGAAAATATTATATAGCATGTGAAAAAGCTTTCCTTTTTTCTGCGCGACACATAATCGCGTCGAATTATTTTGATATCAGATATTTTAGATCTCGGACTTGGTCTCCTTTGAACACAAAAAAAACAACAACACAACAACGCATACACTTTAAACAACCAGACATACTGTCAAGATATCGCAGAGGTACACAAGCCTTTGACGTAGGCGACCCGGGTTAAATCCCGACGCATGTGAATTTATCTTGTGTCGCCCTACCGGACAAAAATAAATTGAGTAATATACAATTATATTACAAACATAATACAAGACAATACAACTGTTTGTGCACGTAACGCTACATTCAATAAAATGTTCAAAAACGAAACTAACCTTTCAGATCCAGTATATCAACTGTATGTCTCGTTCAATCTCTGACGAGTCCTCTCTTGACGAATCAGATATCGAATCAGTGGTTAGCATGTAGCTCGTTTGTAGAGCTATCTTAACAAAACGATAGTGTTAACCAGAGCATTTCTATTTAAACAAATGACAGTTTTAACCACAGCAATCCTATTTAAACCTCCGATAAGATACTGCGCGTCTAAAAAATGTTCTTATACTTGTATGTTATGCAATTTACAAACAAAAAAGAAAAGAAATATTATTAAAGGTTCACACCTGTAACAGACGATCCGCTTACAATGAAATATGCAATCCCTTTCAAAGATCACCATGCCGCACACAAAATAAACTTAACGTTTTCTGAAAATGATATTGAGCTCCGATAAGAACACCTTACACGGGTGCAGATATACAGATAATGCGATAGGCATTTTAACAGCGTAAGCACTTTTTAGCACTTCAAGTTATAACCGATAACGGGTCTGTGTTTATCATTTTAAATACCTCGTCAAAGTTTTGAATTTGTAAGAACGTATCACGTATTTGTAAATGAATTATCTTTACGAAAAAGAAAAACTTTTAAAACGAGAATTGATTTAAAACCGCTGTAAAGGCAGTAACCATGAAAACGTAATTTACTTTGAAAAGTTATAGAAATCTAATAATATGTCATAATGTGTGCATAGGTACGTTTAAAATAAAGAAATATTTTCAAACTTAAGGGGTTGCGGCAGTTTTGCTGATTTTTTTCCATCTAATAACTTTTGCTCAAATTTTTTATTCAAGTACTACATACAAATACTAAATGAAAAATGCAATAAAAACATAGGGTCACCGGCTTTGTTTGGATTTTATTCACCATTATATAATATGTACTTTTTCATNCTTTGATCACTAAATCGATATGTGTAGGAATGAGGAACGCATGGCTGGTTTTTAAATATCACACGTATTGATAATGAGGAATCACGTTTTAACAGCAATACCTGAAAACATTTACATCAATTAAGATTCCTGCAATGCTTTTTGTGCGACAAAATCAAATCAATACGTTAACATATGATTTAAAAAAGCCAATGTAGCAAATTGTTAGAACAAAAGGAATTTATACCAAAATCGCACTGAAATGATCCGTTAAGTTGTTATCGGCTCAATTGAGGTCTGACAAGTGTGAAATACGACACCATAATTGTTACAAAGGCTGTATGGATCATTTTTTGAACTTCAAATTTAACTGTGCATACACTGAGGTGTACTGAGGTGAACGCTGTCATTGCAAATCTGATTTAATAAATGTTAACAATGCTGGGCATTTCTACAACCTGTGTTTGATATTGATTTTATTGTATGTCTAAGCAGTATGGCTAAATACAATAGTAGTAATAACTTGTGTAATATGTATTTATTGAAAAACCATCCACTTTAGATCAACCAAATGCTAAATATGCATTAACTCCATTTATAAACTGAAATTTTGGGCTTCACAACACCAACATTTATCGTTTATAATAAGTTATGATATAACGTAAGTAAAATGACTCTGACATACATGTAGACCACAATAGACACCGCATTTAAGATATTAAATATGTCTTTTTGGATTGAGTAAATGGTTGCAAAACGGAGACTTGTAACATGAAACGGTTGTCTATACATCGCATAAATTGATCTGAAAAGTACCCATTATGGGCATTCACGAGGAACCCGTCGCGGTACTTTTTTTGGTTGTATGCAACATACATGAATGTAACCATCGGTCATCTAAAGTATACGGAAATACACGTCTTGGTCATCCGCTCAACACGAGAATAGACCCTTTTTTCATCATGTGCATACATTTGACAAAACGTTGTACAATTTCTTCGTCTGAAAACGTATTGTTTAAATTAGTAGTGTATTTTTACCAAAAAACAACATAAACAGGTTAGGTTCGTCGGCTATGACATGCAGAAATATTTAAAATCTCTTATTAACATTATTTTGTATTTAATGTAACTTACTGAACAAACAACTTTTTTAGGACTTCAAGAAATTGTTTACAATAAGATAATATAATACTTAGTTTGACTGTTAATTATGGTAAAATGAGAACTCCATATACGCGTAACATAGCAATACCATTGAAATGTATCTTTTATTTTAAATAATATGGGGCCACGTGCAAGATATCTTTAAAAGGACAGACACAAAAATTCGCACAGCGTTTTCTCAAACTGTAATGCTTGTCATTACGTTGCAAGTAAGAATTGGTAGAAATAAAACATTTGCACAGATAAATGAAACTCAATAACAACTAATAATGTGTTCGAAGTGAGCCGATGTACCAAAATAAAGCTTGTTAAGACTATTTACAGGTCTTGACATCGGATGAACTTTTGAATCTGTTTATCCGACTTACGTTAGTAAGCTTATGTAGTTCATTCCCAGATTCATAGATACAGGTCGTGTTCGCAACTGCGTGCACGCGATCATTCATCCAATTTAGGTTTTAAATGAACATCAGTACTTTCAGCGTCCTTTTTCAGTAAGAACTACACAAACAATTTTGCCGGACTATGGACTAACACGTTCGTTAAGAGTAAACACACAGTTACAACGCTAATGTAGTCACGTGTCGTTTTAATTCGTCACCTGCACGAAACGATTCATCCAATTGTGCGTTTTAATAACTTTTAAGCGTACAGTGCCCGTGTTTCAGAGGCAAACATTCAAAAACAAGCGTTATACCGGACTTTGGGCTAATACGTTCGTTTAAAGGACATAAGCAGCTACAACGCTGATAGATCCAGGTGCAGTCTACGTGCTATCCGTGCAAGTGTTTAACAAGGTCTCTGTTTGGATCTCGTTCTTTCTAGTAAAAATTCAGTCTAGCAAACTGACGTAGGACAATACTGCGCTCCAGTATAAAGACCAACATACTTATTTGGGGTCACATTCGATATGAGAATGACATGAAAATAACAGGTACAGAGCGCAGAGGCAAACGCCAGAAAATTAACATCAAGAGGAAGCTAACAACAAGATGGGTAACCAACGAAGAAACACCTCACATGCGATGCGGCTCCAACTTCTTGATGACGGGTGCCAAGTCCAACTATCAGAGTCAATAACAATGCTTTGCAAATAATCACAAGTGCATTCTAATCCGCGTTTATAAAAGAGATGGAACAGATCATGAGCATTCATCCTCTACACAAAAGAAGGTACTGCATGTTCTCAGAGGATTATCTGATGCAGAGCATCTCGAAGAAGGTTTAGTTTTCTAGTGTTGTTTTCCGAACATGCGATGCAATGCTGACGAATCAGCAGGGTTAGATGGAAGTATATGTTGAACCCCTTAACTATTCTGACAATCTTTCCCCTCCCCCTTCCTCCCCGGGAAAATACCTAGAAACATCACCATCTGTACCACAGTCACCATCTCACAAAGAAGAGCACAGTGCCATGCTTGAAGAAAGCTATCTTCAAGCATGGATAATGACCTACAAAGATGGGTCAGCAACAGATGCAGTCCAGAGAGGGGAGCTGGAGCGCTCTAGCATTACTAAAACGACCAGTGGCAAGCAGAAAGAGTACCATTAGTCCTCAAATGCACAAACTACATAGCTGAGGTGGAAGCTTCTTGTTTTCTAAGTCCTGGAAGCAGCAACAGCAAATAAACTGCCTCGCCTCACACCAGCATTACAAAACATTTAGTGCTTCCGATTTGAACTCCAGTGGATCCCCTCTCACTGCGGAATACATTTTAATGATGAAGAAGACAGAATGGCAAAGCTGGGAGCATTAAAAGACCAATAGAAAAACTATATGTTTTCCCGGACTATGGACAATTACTTGCTTTCATCATCATCATCGTCATTATCATCATTTAACACATCATTATCTATGTTAGTCTTATTCAGTTCCCTTTGTTATAAATAATTGAACAAAGGCAAATTAGTCATGTGTGTTTGTATTTGTTCTGACATTTTCTGCTAGGGTTAAACATTGACGCAGTGCTGGTGCAAATCATCCAAGAATTCTATGAAAATGCCGGCAGCGCAGTACTTCTCAATAGACATATAAACTACTTCTTCAGGACATCAGTGAGCGTCCGTCAGTGATGTATGCTAGCCCCCGTCTTGTTTAACCTTTTTTTTAAGAAGATGATTATTATTATTATTATTATACCGGATTTATATAGTGCCCTTTTCATGCAAGAGCGCACGTTCAAAGGCGCTTTACATAAGAACATTTGACGTTTCGCAGATACGAATACATTTTGCAACACTGTTCCAAAAGAAATCGATGAAAATTACTCAATTATACTATAAAACTACTCTATTATACTTATACTATAAGAACTACGTAAAAACATGTACAGTAACCCTAGATTGGAAAGATCAACAAGACACTATAAAACTACCCTATGTGTATAACTATAAGACAATTAATGAAACAATAAAATCTAAAACTTAAACTATAAGTATAACACATCCCTTCATCGGTGGCAGAGCAATTTCTAGCTTGAGATTCGCTGATGACATTGACCTAATGGGTTGAACAAGCAGTGAACTTCAAAACTTCACAAACAGAATCTCTGAAAAAGAGAGCATACCGGATGGAGGTTAGCACAGAGAAGGCGAAGATCATGGTGAACAACACGAACACATCAGTGCAGACTTCAACATAAACGTTCATAAGCTGGAAGAGGTGACCTGTTTTAAGTACTTGGGATCAACCATGTCAAAGGATGGCACCAGTACCGCTACAGCCCGAATAAGAATTGCCATAACGACCGCAGAGATAGCCAACCCCGTCAGCTTCCCTACCAAATACACGCTCTACAAGTCCCTCGCAATCTCCATCCTTGTGTACGACTGCGAGACAATGACGCTACACTCGAACATAGAACGCAGGTTAAAGTCTTTTGAACACAAGTGTCTCCGAAGACTGATCCACATCTCCTACATGGAGCACAAGACCACGTCGAGTACGTCCGGAACATGATATCTTATTTGCAAACAAGAATCCCTCCTGGTGAAAGTCAAACGAGGAAAGTTGGCTTGGTTTGGACACGTGAACAGGCACGACTCACTGTGCACGACTGTGCCCCAATGCAAGCTAGAGGGAGGTCTTCGTCGAGGCCGTTAGAAGAAAAGCTAAATAGATGGATGGACAATGTGAAAGAGTGGACGTCCCTTCCCATTGATGAGCTACTCACAGCAGCCCACACAAGACCTAACGAGCGGAGGATCTCTGTGTCGTCGTTTTGATTTCCACCACAACAGCCAGACCGATCAAGGGAACGATGATGTTGTATTCGACACAGTTTTTTACACATGCAAGCACAATTATTCTTCTGCCGCTCTAATGTATGTAATGTGCAAAGGTGATCAACCTGCATGGCACCTCTCACAGGGGACTGGAAAGGCGATAAGAAAGTATACTATAGTGAGTTTCGAGCGAAATGCCAAAAAATCCAAATCAGAAATATAATAAAAGTCAAAATGGTTTCCAACTCAACACTTTCTATTTTCTGTCAGCTATCGATTAAAGTCCAGTTTTATTGTCATAAAATAATACAAATCAACAACTTAAAGCACACGATCATAATTTTAAGAACTACAACACTCAATCATTATCATTTTGGGTCACTCCGTCGAGACGATAAACACCTACATTCACGACCTAAACATGCGTCTAGAAGGCATGTGGACCCACTATACCACCTTGCAATATGAACACATTTACATGCAAGTGAAAATATGCATGTCGAAAGTGTCAGATGAACTTATATCTGGCATAAATTGTGATGATTTTGTTTATCAATAGAGCCATCTTGGTCACGTGAAGATGTTTTGTAACACATCTTTTCATTGGATACGTAGTGGACATACTTACTACAACAAAGTCACTCTTAGCTTAGCAAACGCTCAGTCACTGGTTGCGTCTGGTAATTGTCATTGCGTAGAAGCAGGATACCTCAAAACCGGAGGTAAACAGCGTTTATGAATTTCACAATCATGAAAATCTTCTGACGTTTTAAATAAATCAACAATTACATGCTATCGTATCAGGCTTTTAAATATATGATTGGTAGTGGTCATTTTTAAGTGTTTACCTTAACAAATGTTCTTTTTTTCTTCTGTACATGTAGAATGGTTAAACTAATGTCTTATTCAAATAATTGTCGAATGCTCCAAATTGTGTCCTATCTTTCGTGATAAAGGAATGGAAAACCACTTGTGAATGTTTACAAAATAGTCCGGCATTCACTATCATACCTTATTTCATAACGGGGTCCGATGTATATATAATTATTATCAAATTAGAAGAAACGTATTATACGTTGTGTAGGCTTTGAGTCACGTGACAAATTAATCCCGCTTCAAGGTGAAATGTCAAATCGTTTTCGTTAATAAGTTGAAATTATAGATATGTCAATCATATTTTAAAACGCGTATTTTACGTATTATCAATCAAAAGAGTTACTAACCCGTGACAATTTTACCTATTTGATTGATTGGGGGTTACCCATTACCGAAACGATGCTTTAAACATATTTTGTTCGCCAGGGTTGTTATATGTGTGCATACATTTTTGAATCTTTACAATTTGTTTTGAAAATTGCTATTTTTTTCTGAACTATGATCAAGTTACTCCAACTCTTTAAAAACAAACGAGTGTTATATATTGCGATGTAAGTTATGATTTGTTTATGCAATTATAATGTAACAGGCATAAATACTATTTAGCCGAAATTTCATTGCAATGATTATATATTTTCTTCATATAATCGATATCTGAAACAACTTTTTAGAACTGTATGCACTTGAAATAAACAACGAAGTGACTGTAGTTGTGACTGTTTACGTTTTGACATTCATATAAACGATTTAAATACCTATCATTCATGCATTTGCCGTTCCGATGCGGTTGCCTTAATTCTATTCAGGTCAGAGTGTTTGATTTCTATCTTTGTATGATCCGCTGTATTGCTTTAGGCAATATGTCACTCGCTGTAAGTAATGAATATCGTTGTTTTTATTCTAATCCTGCTCTCCTACTGGGGGTTTCGTTTTGTGATTAATTTAAAATACGACCACGTATATTAGAGTCGTATTACTCAACATCTACGTGAGCATTAGTAAAACGAATGTTAACTCGCCTGAAGAGTTTAAAAAGCTGACCGAAAGTACTTTCTTATTGATATGCAAGTACTACTGATAAAAAAGGCGACTGCAAACTTAATGTTCAGTGTTTTACATCAGAACCCAAACGTGCAAGAGGTTGTATGAATCACCATGTAAAATATACAATGGGCTAAGTCATTTAATTACAATTACCACAGTCAAGGTTGTGCATAATTTAATACAAATTGACTATTGGCTTGGAAAAAAGACTGGCTCGCACCTTTGACCACCCTGTTCGACGGCGAACATCCTTATCATTCGGACAGGGAAATGGTTTTCACAATTCACGGTCAAGTGTCCCGTCTTACATTGAGCCTAATCCACCACCAACTCTTAATTGTGTTATTACAAAACAACAACATAATTCTGAAAATGATTACAAGGCATACACAAATGTTTGTTTCCACTAACATCTCCAAAGCAAGAGGGCAAAATACCATAGGGTGATCACCTGAGATCAGAAAGAACTTAACTGACCAAATTTTCAAATGTTACCTATTATCATAAGAACACATGTTCTGAGCAGTTTGCGTGAAATTGCGTGGATTGGAAAATACACGTGACTTCTAGAGCGTTAATGAGGTTTCACTATAGATATAGATGGAGATCTGTCCCACCCCTGGCAGCCATATTTGTCAACGGACCGGAACCATTTTCAAGATATTTTTTTAACAAATGATCTGAGCAAGCGGCATGAAGATATGACAAAAATGGCACTTCTAGAGTGTTCATAAGATTTCACTGAAGACATATGAGGAAAAGTGCCCCTCCCACTGGCGGCCAAGTTTTTCAATGGACAAGAACCATTTTCGAACTTGGGCGAGATATCATTCAAACTAATGTGTTGAGCAGGTTTCATGAAGAATTATCAAAATATTATTTACTTCAAGAGTGTTCAAAATGTTTTTCTTACGCCATATACGTTAACCTTCCCAAACCAATGAAGGCCCGTAGATCAACGCACCGGAAACATTAAAGAACGCGACCGAGATTTTATAAAAACACATGTTCTGAGGACGTTTTGTGATGATTGGGAATAACCTGTGACTTTGATTAGAGTGTTTACAAGGTTTCGCTGTAGCTGTATAAGGACAACTGACCCTCCCCTTGGCGCGCATGTTTCTCAACATACCAGAACCATTTTTAACTCAGACGGATTATATTTAAAAAAAACAACATGTTTTAAGCAAGTTTCATGATATTTGGGCAAAAGGTGTTAGCCCTAGATTGTTTACAAGTATTTGTTTCTAAATCTGACTCTTTGACGTACGTTTAACCCCTCGTGACTCAGTTTTTAAATCGGGCTATATATCATTGTGACAAATGATCTGACCAAATGGCATGAATATTGTAAAATAAATGTGGCCGCTAGAGTGTTAATAAGCTTAATCGTGACGACACACGACGAACGAAGGACAAAAGTTCATCACGAACGCTCATTATCACCAAGTTGTGATCAGGTGAGATAAACATATAAAAAAATGTGGTCATCGCCTGTAAACAGCGGTCGCATACCATTAAGTTTTTTCAACAGTTTTCCGGCATGCAAAACCTCACAATTAGCTCAACAATAATAACTTTAAATGGTGATATAGAAACTGAAGATCAAACATTAAAACAGACCGGACGTGATTCATTCTGGGTTGAGCGGCTTTGAACGGTCAATATTACACATTTTGGGAGTTAACCCATTTATGCCTAGCGTCTAGAAAAAAGGCCTTGGCAAACAGCGCATGATGCGGCGTCTCATCAGGGTCTGCGCTGTTTGCTTAAAGGAATTTCTGTAAGAAATATTCTAAAAATAGAAATAAACATACCAGACATCCCTAATTTTGGAAATGAATTGATCCACTTTAGAAGGATGGGAGAGTCCACTCGGCATAAATGAGTTAAACCAAATGAAAGTCATGCCCAACCTCACACTTAGCCCAGAATTACTGATATACAAGCAAGTGTTAACAAACATACAAGTAACGTTGCTATATAAATAGAGTTAACGGTCACAATGTAGAATTACTGATAATTTTGTCGGGTGTAAGATGCACATTCGCATTATTTAGAGCAACAGTAAGGTGTTTTGTTGTACATGGTTGCGTGAACAGAAAACCCATCGGTAAAAAGCAGTGTATTTTTCATGGATTTTTTATTTTTGAAAAAAAACAACACATGTAGATATTGACTTTATAAACTTTAATGTTTTAAATAGTTTTAAATCAATTATACAGAAATAATAAAAAGTCGAATAAAACGATTGCTTACGCCGGGATTCGAGACCGGAATATGTATTAGCTAAACTATCACCATTAAGCCACATTGGCTTTTAACAGAGCTAGCTTATATTAAACCCTGTGTAAGGGATATACATATTTACTGCATTATCGACGAAAAGCGTTTCAAACGGTCACTAAATATGCTTACTAAACGTATTTTTACAAAAGCGTTTCGTAGAATAAGTATATAAATAGAGTGCGATTGTCTTTGATTTACGACATTGGATCACAATGCTGTTTACCGTAACACAATCTTCAGACATACTAACCCAATAACTGTATAATGTTAATACGCAGAATAACAGTTACAGGAAAACTAAATTTAGCCTTTTGTTTTCATTATTTTGACGTCATTCATTGTCTTTATAAGGGTGTACACATTTTAGTAAAATCTAATTAACGGTTTAAGGTATGACCGTTTTATGCACCGCAACTTTGTTAGTAAATTGAATACATGAACATGCAGGTATAAAATTAAATAAACGCGCAGTATCTTGTCTGAGGTTAAAATGAATTGCTGTGTTAAGAGGTTTGTTTAAATAATTCAAGAAATGGATTATAACAAGTTATATAAACCTGATCTGCCATTTGTCGGTTCTACAAATGAGGACTCGTCAGTGTTTAATGAGACATGCATAAACGAAGCTGCAAGGTACGTGTTGTTTTCGAAACGTTTTATATTTAAAGTAGGGCCCGTTAGGCATGTTCGCTGTATTGTTATATAACTTCACTTTTCTTGTATTTAACACCCATTCACTACCCTTTGATCGTCTAATTCTAAACATATTTACGATTTATTAGTTTTAAAGACGCTTGGTTAATACCATCCGCCTCAAAATAACTGTTATTTACAATGAAAAGTTTATACAATAAATTAAAGCGTATACCTTGTGTCCAATATGGTCGCGTTTGAGTATCACAAGGTACGGTTTTACAATTATAAACAAATTTTAAATATGTTTGATTTATTATGATGATATCAAGCAATAGCAGTCTGTCTTATAAATGCATGAACGTAAAACATAAGTTGCAACATGTTTTATTATTTATTTAGGTTTTAATTTTAAAGATCGTATGTATTTACACGTCGTAAGTTTTCGAATAAAAAAAATATGTCGGAAAATGGTTCCATTTATACATTTAATAATTTGAGTAAATATTTAAGATATATGTTTGTATTTTTTTTCTATTTACTAAGGAACTAATGCCAATTAATTTGCCAACCAGCCTTGACATGTGAATAGTAGCCCAAAAAGCTTCGAGTCTATGAGTCCAATATGTCATCAGGAAGACATGTGCCATAATTGGATCTCAATTGTTTCATAGACCATCAATACTATGTGGACAACATGTCGATAAAAATTGCAATCTTGATACCATTTTGTTTATTTTGCAAAATAAATATGCAGGATAACTAAAATAGCATGTACTATATATGCAGCCCATATAGAACCCAAATGGTGTCCGTCTTGACTACCACATACATGGAACTCCTGTTGTGTTCTCGGTTGCTAAACCCACATGGTTGGCAAGATTCACCCATTTGGGTCTCATATAGGTTCAATATATGAAAAACATAAATGTTCGGATTAAATCTAGAACTAACTTGGTAAAAGTTTAAAAGAAAACACCGTTTTTTAGTCCGGAATCTCAATATACCGGAGAATCACAGAAAGGTTTTCAATGGATATTTAAGTACTCTATCATATGTAACGTTTATGTGTGTAGCCATTGAGGTGTTATTCATAGTTTTTGTTAAACATTTTTTAAGAACATTACTGAGCGCTAAAATCCCTACACAGTTACACGAATATAAACAGAGATATAGTATCTATGTTGCCTACAAGAACGGGATATATACCGCTAAGTTCATTGCAGCTTAAAGATGAAAATTAAGTGTCGTTTTTAGTAATAGGTATTGTATTTTGTGCCCAACAGTAACTGTTTATTGTCTGGTATGATATTTCCATATTACTGCCAATAATTAGTTTAAATGGTTGGCTGATTTGATTTCCAGATATTATTTAATAATACATAAGTATGACAAAACTAAATGTCATTTTTATCGAACACAGATGTCTTACATTTTCAGTGAACATCCTATACAATACAAAGGCCATACAATACGGACGGAACATGATTCAACTAAAACTGTACATGGAAAAACCCAGGTAATATAAAAATATATATGATATTGTAGCAAAAAGCATGTTTGAAGTCGGCCTTAAATGAACTATTCATTCGTCATGTTCCTATTACGATCGATCAAGACAGACGCCGATGTTCAAAATACATAAATGCATTTGCAAAAAATCTGATTCGGTTGACAAAGCTAACGGATGCTCTATTTGTTTTCATACAAGGTATCGTTTATTTGTATTTTGCATGAATTTTCAAGCTCCGGATACCATTAGTTTTCTGAAAACATGCAAGTCAGATGGCTTCCTTACGGTAAGTACACATTTGACGAAATTTATTCTGAATATGCGGTTCTTTAAATTTCACTCACTGGCTTCAGGTCAATTACAATCGCACTTTTCGAATATACTATGTTCTGTTTGTATTGCAGATAGGAAAAAAAAACGTTATATTGATCCTTAAGTCATGTTATTTAGTGACATCATCGTTATATGAATTGTAATGCCATAACAATACAATTGATTGTCATAAAGTAAGACAATAATATCCGAATAACTTAAAGATAAATTGCACAATGAAATATAATCATTTATATTATGCTCTCATGCGGTTTGTAAACACCCCAGAGATTTAAAATCGGTAAGCGATTATTTCTAACAGAAAACAATTTAAAGTGAAAATTATTAAAATTATATTAAACAATATAAAAAATGTTTCACTATGAAATGAGGTTATTATTTTTTCGTCAAAACGGTAAAAGTCCTGCACAATTGTGAAGTATAACCTTTTTAAAATGTAAAAAAAACGTTTGAAAAGCGTTAAATATAAGTCATTACATTTTCTGTGCTCAGTCTAGGATTAAATTAAAAAAATGCGCTGAATGTAAACACAAATTCTTATATTTGTTCTTAGAAAATGACAGTGTGGAACATGACATTGTCTCATGAAGTTTGTGAAGCTGAATATGAATCCTAATGCAAAAATCAGCTGGTCAATTTGGTCATGCGAGTTTTGTAATTTCAATTAAGAAAAAATACATATACACTTGTGTATTTTGACAGATACAAATATAACTGCAAATACAATATTTAATACTTTCATTCCAGAAACCTAGATCCAACCTCATTATATCCGTGATCGCCAAAACACATGTAGGAAGCGAGCTGAATGAAGCTCATCAACTTTTGCTAGCATCACTTGCAGAAATTGCAGATAGAAGAGGTAAATATTGAAAAAAGACATATAATTATATAACGATCATACGTTTATTATGCTCTTTAATGTTAAAAGATCAATTACACAAAACCAACACTATTTCAGACCTTATTTACAAAATGATACATGGGTGTTTTAAGAAATTAGCCTTTGATTCATATATTTAGGCACATGGATTATCAGCTTTGGTACAAAAGACGAATCCATTGAGTTCCTGGATGTGAAACAAACTAATTTCAATGCTAACGAGAAACGTGTGGACCATCATGAAGCGACGTTTGGTGCAGGCATTCTTGTACAAGTAAGGCCTTTAACATGTTCACTATGCTACATTAAACTGTATTATGGTGTTCACGATCATTTCGAATCGATAGTTGTATTCGTTAATTTCATACCAACGCATGCATAATTTAATCGACCGATGTTTGATCTTTTGATCATTATTTATCGAACAAAGACTTATTCAATGCATTTAGAACTGCTTTGTCAAGTATTAAAGCACAATTGTGTGTGAATTGACACAATTTCCTAGCTTCTATGTGATATACTGACAGGCAGAACATAAGCTTTTTTTAGTTTTAATCGGTTTATTCAATCAAATAATTAAACACAACTTCTTTTATTCTATTGATGTATCCATTTGAATGTAGTTTAATTCACTGTGCAATAATTTTGTGATTTGCTCAGGATCCTGTTGACAAAAATAGTGTACAATCAGCAATGCACTCTTACGTGCTAGTGACTGATAGAGATCTGTTAGGACATGAACTCAAACATAGCGAGTCCAAACGTAAGAATCAAATTCATGCGAGCCTTGACGAATATTTAGGAGAAGAATCTATTGTTATTGTCGCCGGAAGTGATGTGTCTGCACTAAAGAAGGCCCATTACGCTGTTACCCACAACATCCCGGTGGTTTTCATACATGGGACGGGCTCTGTAGCTGACGTGATTGTAGCAGGCCAGAACAATCATTCATCCGACAAGTATGTGTACACGCAAACGTTGCTAAACCATTTAAATACAATATGATTAAAAATATACTCTGTACATATGCTCCGTTAGAAAATAACTTTCAATAAGCAATTGGTATATATTTTTAAAAGCCGTAAAGATGAGTAACATTAAAATAATTCAAATCTGAAGTTAATTTCCAAAGTTCTCAAATATCTGTGTATCTCTCAAAAACACTAAATCTTATTATACGGATAAAAAAACTACGTTTACAAATTGAAAACATAAACTGCGCGTAAATGAAGGAATCATTTTAACATCCATAATTACAATGGCATGGAGTACTATACTATTTGTAAAATATATCAAATGCACTACATATATTAAATATTACATATTAAATATTCGTGTGTTCATTTAAGACGATTAATCTGACATAAAAGGGCACATTTTAAGTTTTGCAGATTGTATGCAGTCCTTCAAGGAAAGGATGTCTGTTACAAAGGACAATGAAGATTGCGTTCGCTTGGTCAAAGAAATTCTGACAAAAGAAACATATGTAAGAAAACTAGTCATCAAATACGTTCACAAAGTAATAGTAGTAGTATTAGAAGTAATAGTAGTACTAATAGAAGTACTACTAGTAGTAGACTAGTAGAAATAGTGGTAGATGAAGTAGTAGTAGTAGAAGTTGCAGTTGTAGTAGTAGTAGAAGTAGTAGTAGCAGCAACAACAGCAGTAGCAGCAGCAGTAGCAGTAGTAGAAGTAGAAGTAGTAGTAGTGGTAGTAGTAGTAGTAGGAGTAGTAGCAGTAGTAGTAGTAGTAGTAGAAGTAGTAGTAGTAGTAGTAGTAGTAGTAATAGTAGTAGTAGAAGAAGTAGTAGTAGTACCAGTAGTAGTATTACTAGCAGTAGTAGTAGTAGTTATAGTAGTAGTAGTAGTAGTAGTAGTAGTAGTAGTAGTAGTAGTAGTAGTAGAAGTAGTAGTA
>VMBQ01000293.1:249957-277073 GCA_007657795.1 Dreissena rostriformis
AGTAGTAGTAGTAGTAGTAGAAGTAGTAGTAGTAGTAGTAGTAGTAGTAGTAGTAGTAGTAGTAGTAGTAGTAGTAGTAGTAGTAGTAGTAGTAGTAGTAGTAGTAGTAGAAGTATTATTATTCTACTTTTTTTACAGGTAAACATTTACTGTCAATCAGAATCGACTGACATGCAGTACGCCATTCTATTAGCTCTCAAGAAAGGTAATATCTTTTTTTTTCATTGAAATTTAAAAGGTCAAATTCATATATCCTATAAAATTCACATACTTTACATACACGCAAAAGTGTGTAACAATGGTAATTTGGTTTAAGCAATTCTGATTCTACAGGATGTGATTTTACTTGAATGTTGTAATGAATAATAATTTATTCTTACTTGACTACTATAATATGTTTGTGTATTCTTGTAATTGTTTTGTTTTAAACAGCCCACCAGAACAATTCGAAATTGCTACTTTCTCTTGCTTGGAGATGGAACAAAGTCGATTTTGCTCAAAATGAGATACAGTTTCCAAAACCGAAGTCTGCATTCGATCAAACCATACCTTTGACACATGTGAACGATGTAAGCAATTGCGTAATGAAGTTAAAAAAAAATAGTAAAAATTAGTTTAATATAAAATTAACAAATTATGAACAAATCACAATTTAGTAATGAGTTAGTTTTGGAAATCGCATACTCATGTTTAAACGTGTATGCCTTATCCAATTTTGAAATGAACCATTATTTAAGCATCTATATTTAAACACTATCAGTATATTATACACGTTTTATAGTTTGACATCGGATCAAAATGTATGAAGTACATTTTGGGTCAAATAGTACATAGACATGTATATACGCATTACAGATAAAAAAAAGTCATAAAATTGTAACCACCGTTACTTAATCGTAACTGCGGATATAAATGTATTACCGCGGTTGTTAACAGTTGTAAATTAAAAAATAATGCTTAACTTTAATTACTTGATTACCTTTAAATCCCTGTATATTGATGATATTATTTAGTTAATTGCATATATGTACCTAGTTGAAAACGATAAATTGTAGCTCATAGTAATGTAACTTACATATGACATGTTAATTAATGCTTTAAAATGTGTACATGATAACATGAAATATACGAGATTTTACTTCATATACGACAGTAGGGTAACATGATTAACAACACCAAATACAGGATTAATAATATCTACACCGACTAATGTATTCTTAGCATAACGTCGATATCAACACGTTAACTGGACATCAATTGTGTCTATGCGTCGTATGGGGATTTATGTACTTGATGTGCGCTATACAAAATGCAGGGTTGCAGCCAATGTTTATAGAGATGTCTCTCACATCAGCCAATAAAATATTAGGATTTATCCATTTGGGTATACGCGCGGATTTTTAAAAAGAAAGCCATTTAAAGTTTCTAAACATATATTTTTGTTCGTAAACTGAATTATTTACGCCCAAATTTCAAAGATATCACAGGCACAGATACTAATTTCAGGTCCCAATTGCTAACACCCTCTTCGAAACATTGGCCAATGATCAAGCGGACTTTGTCGAACTGCTGCTTCAAACAGGATTGAAAATGAACTTTGGAATTTTGCATGAATTATATAGCGATGTAAGTTGTCAATCTTCAAAGGACCCTTTAAACACTTTATAGTAATAAGATATTAATGTAGTCAATTGCTGCTCATAAAAACATATTCGCACTGCTCAGGAAAATATATTCGCACTGGTGTAAAATTGTTAAAGTGTAATTTCACCATTGTTTTCTTTACCAAAGGTGCTGGGTCGTAATACAGTGAGTGGCACAATGAAAATGTTTATTCAAAATCAACTTGACTGGATACAGGTACCATGACTAGCACGTGTTCGTAGATACAATATACAAGAAAGTCTAAAGTGTAATAAATAAACAGATGACTGAAAAATGGATCTTTAACTGCATATTATCACAGTTTGACATTTGTGTGAACAGTTAAAATGTAATTAAGTCTTTATTACTTAAGTGTTCGACAGAAAATAGCTTTAAATATTATAAAAGAACATTCTTATTACAAACTGGATGTAATGGTATTACAATAAAAAACAAAAAAACAAACATAACAGTATGTTATTATTATTCCCTATTTTACTTACAATGTATTAGAAACTGTATATCATTTATAGCGAAACGAAGGTCAAACTCAGTCGGGACTACAATTGCCGGTGTTGTCGAGAGTTGGACACCTCTTGAATGCTAAGCTCAACAATATGTGCAACCCGTATAACGCTGCATTGGGTATAATTACGATATAAATGAATCTCGTGCATCGGCCAGAATACGTTACATGAATTTGTTTTGTTTCGGAAGTTATGATAACACACATATCCGATTAACTTGACTATTGCAAATGTATTAACATATGTTATATGTTTACATCAGAATAACGCAATTTAAATAGTAAGTGGCACATATTATTTATAACTATAACAATTGGTGCGATTTAAGTCGATACGGATATTCATATTTAGATATCTATATTCAGACTCAACCGGGCAGATTGGTTTTGTAGACCTTTTTCTCTTTGCCATACTTTTTAACCGTCAACGGCTTGGAGAGCTCATGTGGAGACATTGCCAGGATAAACTTGGTAAGTAACATAGCAGATACACTATATTGAAAATATGCGCCACGAGTGAAAATATTATTTTTCTATGATCACGAGTGCAATAACAAACGATCTTACACTTACTTGAACAAATATTCTGTTTCTTTTATGCCCCTTTTTCAAGAAAATAATTAACAGCTGTTTCCCTTTCGCTGAAAAGGCACCCTTTCTCCCGTGGCGTGCCTCAATACATTGAAATGACGTCATTTTGTTGACAAAATGACGTCATTATTCCAGCGAAAATGTGTTATTTTCACTGGTGAAAATAACAATTTGTTTATTTTCACTGCTGTTATTTCACTGCAGAAATGTCATATTTTATCATTAGGTATAAAAGAAACACTTATATTTCTTATTCTAATTTTGCAACTCCCATTTTTAGACAGTTATTACACTGATCGCATACGCTGTAGGTTTGTACAAACTGCATAGTTACATATCACAGGCACAGCCTTGGTTGCAAGTTCAATCCTGAAATCATTTGCGAACACAGCGAGACGTGACCTGGAATCAGAACTATCAACGGATCTCATGAATCATGCAAGGTTTAGTCACGTTTATATATATTTATGCTAAAGATAACACAATGTATAATATGGTTGTATACACTACATAAATTAAAAACTATTAATTAATTCAATGAATATATGGCAGAGGATTCTTTTTCTCGCAATCATTGCCAAATGGACTAAAAGTATAGGGTTGAAGTTGTGTAATGGTGTAGTACCCGTATGCCTCACCACACGTGTACACTACACATGACACTTCTATCTATATTTGCATTGTAGAGATTATGAACATAAAGCGATTGGTGTGCTAACAGAATGTTACAAGAAAGACAAGAGGAAGGCCCACGATCTGCTGATAAAAACACTTGAAACACCATTTGATAAAATAAGACCGTTAGAGTTGGCGAACAATTATTATCTTAAGGAGTTTATGGGGCACGATTGTTGTCAGACGCAACTCAACATCATTTGGAGAGGAAGGATTACAGCTCATATGCCCTGGTGGAAGGTAGTTTGCACAACATTTTTGTACTGGTCAACGATTGCTGTGAATTTAATCATATTTAATCTCTTTCTCTTTCATTATGTAATCTTTTACCGCATTTAAGTTGGTTAAATTCTAAGTAAGTTATCAAAAAGGATTTAAATTTTGCGATTCCGAGATCAATGCTATGCAAATGCAAAGGTTGAGAAGATATTTCAACCATGTGACATTTTGTTTCTTTTAGCAATCTATGTTAAGTTAAAACTGCAGTAATGTTTGATTAATCAACGGTTCCTGTTAATAAATTGTCTAAAACAGAATGTTATTTTTGTACTTTCCACAAATTCTTACATTGTCGACCCCATTATTTTGCATTTGATTGTCAAAGTATGGGACTAATGCGTAAAAGAATAATACAACACCAGAAACACTATAATATGGTAAAAAATGTATCTCGTGATAATGTGTTTTTCCGTCTGGTCACTTCTTGTGCCTCGCATAACTCAAGACGTATAAAAGGGATTCAAACGAAACTTCATATAGTGATAAAGGACCTATTAATGAAGTTCATAGAACCAGAATCACGATTCTCTCTGAATGTTTTCCAGAGATTGTTCTCTGTAGTCGATTTCTTGTGCGGAACAAAACGTTCTAAGTATTAGAGGTATTTGAATACAACTTTGTGTTAGAATCACAACTCTCTTATCATTATATTTGGAGTTATTGCCATTTGCATAGTCCGTTTTTGTGTGTGGAACATAAATGGGAAGTGTAGAGTACAAGAAACATGAAACGTTCTGCGACATTTATGGAGTAATTGTCGTTTGTTTAATTTTCTTCATAACTATTTTAAAAACATAAATATTAGTATAAATGTGATTGTTGTGAAAATTCTTATATCAATCGAAGACTTTTCAATATATCAATTAATATATAAAACATGTCTGTTTCGAACAATTTCAATAAATACACAAAACATGTCAGTTTTCCTAAATTTTGAAATTAAATATCACACTTTAGTGTCAATATAATACTTCGGGGCATTTGGCACTTATTATTACATTATTTGTTTCTGATAGAAATTATTCGTATCTTGTATCATATTTTGTTATTCATGAACGTTTAAACGTTCTATTTAATTCTCAATTTTCATGAAATTTTGATGAGATCGATCATTGCCGTTTCAAAGCTTTCAATAGTGCAAATAGTGTCTGTAAATCAAATGAAGATGTTACCCAGCATTACTTAATAATGTGTTTACTGATAACGGAGTTCTAGATAAACTGAATAACAGGCAAGATAGATAAGACTTCAGAAAATATCAGCAACATTTTAGAATCCAGGTTTATTCTCGTTTAGGCAACTGACACTATTAAACGATGTATGGGAAATCCAAATAGCGACTGGGACGAAGCATACGTTTTTGAAACAAACACCTTATACTTTCTAAAAATATATAGTAAACGTTTTGCCCAGCTCATGATTAAATATACGTGTTTAAATAAAATATTTCTAGGCGCTTAACGATATGAAATAAAAAAATGACCATTGGTAGTTGTTTACACATGATATGTTTATGTTCCAGATCCTACTGGCGCTTTTCATGCCAATTTTCATATTTTGGATCAAGTTCACCACAAATAAAGGCCTGCTAAAAGGTAAGACTGTTTGCTGCATTAAACAGAAAAAAGGTTGGCTCAAATACAATTTATATACATGTATTAAATTCATACAATATGCGTTATATTGTTATTTTATTAATTCAAAGGTTAATCACATTGTTTAATATATATGTTGTTCTGTGTATGTATCGATTGACAATACGTTATTTAAATCGTAAAGCGTCAACAAGCGTGAATTGTTTAAATATGTTTAAAACGAGTTGTCATGTAAACGGTGATACATTTTTTCCCGTTTTTTACAATAGTTTTAAGTTGAAAACTATGACGTATTTAATGAATTCAGAAACAAGAACCGAACACGAAGGAACTCGAACAGGAATTGATCTTCAAGGAACCGGGACAGGGACTGAACATGAAGAAACCGGAAAAGGAATTGAACTTAAAGAGACCGCAACAGGAATTGATCATGAAGGAACCGCAACAGGAGCCGAAAATGAAGGAACCAAAACAGGAGCCGAACATGAAGGAACCGGAAAAGGAACTAAACGTGGTGGAACCGGAACAGGAACTGAATATGAAGAAACTGGAAGAGAAACCGAACATGAAGGAACCAAAACAGGAACCGAACATTAAGTAACCAAACAGGAACCGAACATGAAGGAAGCGGAACAGGAACCATACAAAAAGAAACCGAAACAGAGCAAAATGGACTTATATTTAAACGAGTATTCGTCTTCTAAGCAGCAGTTGTGCAGAGTTGGTCTTTGCAAGAAAACAGAGGGAATTATACAGATCACCGATGCCATGTATTATTTGTACACAGCGCCTTTTTCAGTTTTCACTTTTAACATGGTAAGATGTGCAAGCTCTGTAGGGGCATTTAAGTATTCACCGCAAGCATTTTAAATGTATATAAACAAGGACTGTATTAAACTTGCTTGCAACACACACCATTCTGATGTCACATAATTATACGATTGCGTGAAATAAGTTTACAAATTTTATTCCCGTTCTATTTTACGGTTTGGGACATTGCTAGCTATATATAGCTGGATGCGTATTTCAGGTAGCCTATGTGATTTTCATGTTCTACTTCTCTTACTTCATCATCGTGGACCTAAATGAAAAAACTTCCTTAAAGGAGTACACAATCTGGGGTTGGGCTTTCACAATGGCCCTCGAGGAAACGAGAGAGGTACATATTTGTTATTTTTAACACCGTTTCACCGTTTCCGGATCTCTCTGACATCCGCTCTATCACCCATATAAGATAAACAACAACAAATTAAATACTCCTATTTTTTTTGTCAGCTGAAATGGAAACATGCTTTATGATTTTTTCCTTCAGTTTATCACGAATGAAACGCCTGGACTCTGCGGTAAAATACAACATTGGTTTGGATCTCACTGGAATAAGTTTGATCTGCTGATCAACAGTCTTTTTATCACGACTGTTGCTTTGAGATATACTCTTTCAGGAAATGACTTTCAGTATGTCCGCTTCCTATACAGGTACTTTACATGCCATTTATACTCACGATGCCATATTAATTGTGCAATCTCATAAATAACAAGCCTAAATTAGTATTACTTTATATGTTTTGTTCTATATGGACTATCCTTACAGAGGCGAAATGCGTATAGTGTAGATTGTTTTCGGTATGATATATTTTTAAAGAACTATTGTATATAAAACGAGTTTTATAATGGGATATATAGTATAATGTTCGTTTCCAAAATACAATTAATCAACATGTAAAGGCATCATTAAACCCTCAACATGATAACCTGTCTTGAATGAATGTATGTCGTGGGATTAAGGTTAATGCCAAAATAAGAGGAGTAGGCTTCATTGGTTAGCATCCTTCGGTTCTGCTTATATTATTATATATCTATCAGCAAATTGCAAAATAGAATACCAATTATAGTTAAAAATAGATAAACCGTCAATAAATGCTCATCATTGTGCATATATTGATTATGAATATGTAAATGTTTTATTGAATGTGGATACATTGTGACCATCGCAGCTAAACATAAACGATCATTGCAGAATTATAAACTTACACATGTCCTTGATTTAAGGCGATTTACCAATTGCCTATACGATTCAGGCCAATAGAACACGACAAAACAAAAAGGATTACGAATATCGGATAAACAAATATTCTAAAAACATGATTTAAACTTAATTTTGCAGCGTTACCGTGGCAATGTACTTAATGCGGTTTCTACAGGCATTTCTTGTTGCCGAAAAAGTCGGTCCAAAAGTTATCATGATCAGGAAAATGGTATGCCAGTATAATCAGTTAACGTTATTTTTTATTAATGTGTTCGTCTTTTGTAATATTTTTGTTTTCTTATATATTTTACGTACACAATATATTTAACTTGTTTTTCAGGTGGTCGACCTGTTTTCCTTTTTGGGAATCTTCATGGTCTTTTTCTTCAGCTTTTGTGTCATGTACCAAGCCAATCTGTACCCGAACTCTCCACCAAGCCATTACCTCTTAAAAAAACTCATTTACAAACCATATTGGCAGATCTTTGGGGAGCTTCACTTGGACGAAATTTCAGGTAAACCTCTAAAAAACATTTGGTTGTAATATATCGTTTTAAGAAAATAAATAAATAACAAATGGCATGTAAAGTTCTATTTTAAAACTAAATTGTCCAAGAAAACGAACACATTGAAAGATGTAAGTCCATGATATTGCATGAAAACATTGATTGATATTCCGATTAGATCATATTTACATAATTGAATACTTCGTGGATGTCACATACCAATTTATGTATCTAATTGTTCAAAATCTAACAAAATATTTATTACTCAAATATATGTATTTGGGGAATACTATTCCTTGGTCAGGTATTGTCATCTTACTGTTTATATTTGTGTTTAAATATTAATCCTAATGGATTGCTTGGCGATTGTTCCACACAGTAGATACTCTGGATTTTTAAAAAAAAATATATTTAAATGTAAACATACTCATAGTTTTGAGGTAATGTTTATCATGTAATAACTTTTGTAGGTGAGCAGTATGGAGATTGTACAACAAATGCGAGCGTTTGGAGATCAGCAGGAGGTGCGGGACGTTGTCCAGAAAACACCCGCCTGGTTGTTTTTATTGCGGCCATTTACTTAATTCTGACTCATATAGTTCTCATCAATTTGCTGATTGCAATGTTCAGGTACAATGAATGGTCATGACTTGTTTAAAATCGTATTATCGATTCCTTTTGAGTAGTGTTGTGTCGAGATAATATGTGTTTCTATATTGTTACTTGCATTTAAGATGCCTCGATGTGCTTCGCGTGCTGTAATTAACGCTGTACAATTTGAGCTTACCTGAGCACAACATGCTCATGGTAAGCTTTTCGGATACCGTTATTTCCGTCGTCCATCCGACAGTACCTCTGTGCTTCGGTCAGTGCGTCCTTCACATTGATCGTCAAACGACTTCTTCTACTGCACCGCTTTGAAGAATTTGACGGAACTTCTTTAGAATGTTCATTGGGTGGTCCCAAACCTTTCAAGTCCGTTGATTAAATAGGACACGGGTCCAAAAAGGTGTAAGGAAAATGAATATTCTTCTGTAAAACCGCAAGGCTCATAGTTTCAATTTTAGTAAGTAGCATGGGATTCTGATCCTCTACAAAGTCTCCTCAAATTATGCCTCTGATGTCATAACTAGCCCTACCCCGGGTTTTTCAGTTTTACATATAGGGAATACCTGTACAAATCTTCTTGTTTGAATCCGCAAAGCCCAATACTTTCAATAATGGTATGTAGCATCATGTAAGCGTCCTCTACAAATTCTGTTTAAATTATGACTGTGAGGTCAAAACAGAACCCGCTCCAGTGGTAAACAGTTTTACATGGACATATAGGGCAAACCGATTAAAAATCTTCTTGTCTGAAACCACGAAGCGCATGGCTTTCATACTTGGAAATTCTCTACGAAGTTTATTCAAACTCTATCCTAAGATCAAAACTTGCCTCGTCCCGGAGGTCGCCAGTTCTACATAGACAAATACATTTTAATTATTATTTTCTGACACCGTAAAGATATACTTTCCTTTTTGGTATGTGCATAATCTAGTAGTCTTCTACAAGGTTTGTTCAAATAATCCCCCGGGATCAAAATTCGATTTCTCCCGGGGACGCAAGTTTTTGATTGATTTATAGAGGGAAAATCTACATGTCTGAAACTCAAATCCCATGGCTTACATAATTGGCATCATATTGAGAACTGCCTCAAAGTTTGTTCAAATAATGTCCCTGTGCCCAACAGTGGCCCGCCTTGGGTGAAACCGCTAAGCCCATGCATTTTATATTTGAAATGTCGCCTCATGTACAGATCCTCTACAAAGTTTATTCCAATCATTCGCCTGGAATGAAAAAAGCGGCGCTTCCCAGTGGTCACATTTGTTATAAGAAAACATATGAGAAATAAACATAAAATCGAATCCAGAACAACCAGGCCTTAGGCTCTGATAATACTTTTTGGGTCAAAACTGACCACTTACCAGGAGTAACATGATTTATATACACTTATGCAACAAAATAACTTGCAAAAATCTCTGAAATTACATGGCCCAGATGTTTAAAAACTGATTGGTAACATTGTTTAATTGTCTTCTACTAAGTTTACTAAATGTTTGACCCGTTTGTTTGAAGTAGACACAAACCAGGGTTCTCAAGTTTTATGCCTCTGAGCTAAAGTTCATCATGTGAGCGTTCAAGGATCCTCAGGTTTCTTTTGTTATCTTGCAGCCACACATTCGCAAGAGTTCAAGAGAAGTCGGGTCATATCTGGAAGTACTACTGGTACGGCATTGTCCGTGAATATTACGAGAGACCCGTGTTTTGTCCTCCTCTGATAATTCTGGTTCACATTCATCGTGCATTACGCTGTGTTGTGTTTCGGTGTGGAGATTGCGTGTACGACAACGAATTTCGTAAGTAACAATGTGTTTGTTAAATGTTTACTAATAGTTTGTAGAATAAATAACGAGCAAAGTCTTTTTGAGTGAGCCTTTTTGGAAATACTTTTGTGAACGCTTATAATAAAAACACTTCTTTGTGGAAGGTTTCTGTCGGCATAGGAACATTTGATTAAAATCGTTTTAGACGAGCGTTTTGTTTGTGATTAATTATGTGGTAAGTGTGTGTTCGGCTTGCCCTCACATTGGTTTAAGAATCAATGCTTTGTATTAATTTTGATCAAAGGCGATGATCCAGGTTTTAATCTTTTAATTATTTTGAGGTTCAAGGAAAACCATTCTCCCCTCCGTCCAGCCGGCGGTCCGTATCAGTTTCTTACCCACTCCATAACTGTTATGCCTTTCGGTTCAAATGCCATTGTGAACATATGCAGAAAATGCGTCAGTCACGTTAGATCTAGGTAAATGTTACACTGTGATGAAAATAGTCCAACCTTCATTCCATATGCGCTCCATATCTCATATGCCTTTGAAAGATGTTATTTAAATTTGGCTCACTCAAATGTTCGCATTATCGAAGCATTTAGCAAAAGACAGGAGACAGCCACGCCACGTTAAGGTTAAGGTCAACCTTGAAGGTCAAAATGACCATATTAGGTGTATAGCTGCTTTGTCATGTATATTTGTATAACAACAATAAATCGAGCATCAGTAATACTTGTTTTGTCATTATGATTGAAAAAGCACTTCTTTTACAATATTTTCAACTAATATTACACACAATTACGTCATAAGTTAACATGTGTTTGGTTTAAACATTAATGCGTCATCATTGTATTTTATCTAACGTGGTGATATTAAGTCAATATCCATGTTGTGATAGATAAATAAAAACACTTATGAAAGCAATAATTTATCGACAGAACTGAAGGACAAAGAAGGGATTTACAGTAGACAGTTGGTGAACTTTGCCGATGCTGCAGCTAAACGGTATATCCAACAGAACAAGAACGCAAAGCAGTGAAACACGGGAACGTTTAACAGTGAAATAGAATAATTTGAAGCCGTGATATTAAATAACGCGGAAGTAATTATATACAAAAACGTTAAGCAATAATATTCACGAACGTAAAGTAATGATATTTAAGACCGTGAAGCACTGGCATACAATTTTAAACAAAATGATAGCCCAACAGATGGAGGGAAACTTTATTATAGCCCATAGCCCTTTATATATGGCAAATACTATTCTATTTACCCACACATTGTGTGGACTGTATATACATATATACGAAAACTGTGATTAGTGATAGTGCGTAGTGGTTCTCGCTGTTACTTAAAAGAAGAATCGCAAAAGCTTTTGAGTAACATTTGATAATGTGATAACTTGTGTGCATTGTGTGCTATGTAATGTATTTTGCAATAGGTTTTTTTTGCTTCAAAAACTGTTTCAGTAAACGTTCAAATAGCATATCTATTCTAGTATTGTTATTGTTATTTTTTGGGGTTATTTTTCATATATTTAAATATACTATTGATACTAATCTTTAAACACATTCGACTAGGAATGATTTTAAACATGTCTGTTAATATAAGAATATATTTTGATAATATCTAAATTTGTGTGGATTTTGCATGCTTCCATATCATATGTAAATTATATAACGTATGATAATATGTTGGCCGATCTGAGAGTTATACAGCATAAAAACACATTTTTATACTCACTCTTATGCTCGAACACCACATTCTTTCCACCATCCTTTAGTGAGAATAACATATTGCTATAATATTGTTTTGATAACTCCAATCGCTTTTGATTTATCACAGAAGGTAACAGCCTTTTTGAGAATGACTTCTAATTATAAGACGACATAACATAAATTATAACAACTGCTCTCACAAAATATGTACCGTGAATAACGCAATCATACACGACCTCGTAGTGGTATCGGTGAAAATAACATTATTACAGCTTCAATGTTCTTGAATATAATTGATTCATTAATTATCCGGCAAATTTAACGAATTCAAATTGTCAGAAAACGATTTCTAGGCTAAATGAAAATAGTTTATATAAAACAGGTGTATTTATATCGATTTACGTTAAATAATATACTATACGCATTCATCGTGTTGAAAATAGTGTATAGTCATGCTATTAAATTATATAGAATACATTTTTGAATTTCAACACTTCGGTCAAAAAACATTCTTAGAAAAGTATTCACGATTATATATTGAATAAAATCTATTTTATAAGTTATTATAAGGATGCTATTATAAATAAGCATAGGCGGATTCAGAGGGGAAAAATTGGCTTACGCAACAAAAAGTTTGTTTTCAATGTTCGACTTTGTTTTCAACCAACTTTACAGTTTGATTTGATGCCTTTATGAAGGCGGTGGGTTTTTATAAAGCATACACAATATATTTGATTCCTTTATAAAGGTGGTGAGTTTTTATATAGCATGTATTGATGTCTTACGGAACATGGGCTTAACTGATCCTTTTTGTTGATAAAACAACCTTTCAATTAAACAAACACTTACAATGTGACTCTGTACCAATGTATACTTTTACAAACAATTTGAAACGTTCTGTTTTTTGAATGCAGGATACATGGATAAATTGTTTAACGGTCTAAACAGTTCACACCCCCGTAACAAAACATTCCGTAACCGCGCCTGATTTGTATTGAGAAGTCGTGCAACGCGACCAAAATTTAATATAAATAAACACGTTCAGTATATTTATCCTTATTCATTATTAATTCTCAATTTAATTTAATTCTTTGCTCAAATAGTTTTTGTGTGCCATTAAAGTGTGTTTAAATAACGAGAACAGCCGCGCGATATACCAGCTAGAATGAATTGATGTTTTGAGAAGTCGATTTCAACATTTTTCACCATTTCCACACAACAAAAACAGGAAAGATAAACTCGATCAATATATTATTTCGCTTAGCAGCTGATTTGAAAATAGCAGATATCTACCACTTGTAATTTCAACATTTTCATCATAATCATTTTTGTGAAACCCATAATGTAATTTCTCTCATGATCATGTTTTTAGAGTTTCCTTATTTTACATTATAAGTAATACTGGGAAATTAATCGGGTTTGTTTAGTTTAAGGCGTTAAAACGTAGAATTTATATTTTTATTCATATTGTTGTTGCTCATTTGTTGTTTGTATTTTATATATTGACATGGTTAACTATATGTTTTATCTTTATTACACTATGATGTTTAGCAACTGTACACATTGTTATTGTTTTGTAATTTTTTACTACTTCAAATTACGTTTTCTCTTTTCTCCCTCTCGATCACCTCTCTTTCTATTTTTCCATGTGTTTCAGTTTGTCTATTACACATGATATTCTTTAGACTTTGTATTAATATATTTCAATCGCGCACCCGAAAACAATGTTTCGATAGCCACACAATATGTGAGAGTCACTTGCAAAATAACTATAATAAATCACATGTGAATATGCCAATCTGTGTTTGATTATTTAAATAAGTTTTGACGGATGCTCTGTTTTATATCAGTAGTTTCGATATAAATTGCAAAACAATAGCTACGTCTGTCAAAAGATCCACTTAAAACAAACTCGTGAAGTATGTAGTATTTTTTTGACACATTCAATTCCGTAGCTTGAAGTATAGCCAATAATGCAGAATCTCGTAATTAAGTTTTAAATGAAAATGAACGTTCGATTATTATATATGTACTAAATGCAAAACTTATGTTGATATCATATATAAATAATATTATCAGAATAACATGTTTATATTCATGTCTATGTTTTGTTTTGTGCATGTTTGGGGAACAAATCTAATTAAATATTAAACTTTGTGAACTTGCATTTAGTTGTTTGATACTATCCTATTTATTTGCCTGATTAAGTCAGTTTGTATGTGTGTGTGTGTGGGGGGGGNGGAATTGAAACATATTTCTACTGTTGTAGCAATGTAAAACCCACTTTACAACAAGTGCAAATTATTGGAGGTGCTTTGTTAGTAAATCAATCCAATCACACGCTAAACACAGATGAAGGTATTTAAAAGCGCTTTTGGGACGACTGTTGCTGCACATTATGTATAATTTTAACATTAAGTCGCATTAATGTACGTCCATCCTAATTTAAAATCCACCATAAAAGTGAAAAACAATCTTTCTGTATTTTTCTTGTTCAAGACTCTTGGAATAAATGATGTCACTTCTGTAAATACTGCATGATGTTTAATCAAGATAGACGGACCCAGACGTGCGTAAATATTTTTTTTGCTAAAATAAAGGTTTTGTCAAGAGCATCTGAGTTAGAACACGCCTATCCCCTGGCGACCGAGAGAACAAAGAACGCAGTAACATGCATGGCAAGTAGAAAGTTGCCATCTTTTTGCCGGGGCAAATAAGGGAGCCTTTCCCATGCTTCGCCATTTATTAACCTCATATTATAACACACACAATTTGCAACCTTCATGCGGTTCTCTATTCTTTGCTGTCTGGGGTCGCAGTAAATTGGCGGGATCTTACTTTGATGCTATTTGGATTGACAGACCCTTTTTTTTAAACGTACACACTACCATCAATCAAACGTTTAAGTATAGTGGACAAGACAATTTACTCATAATTGCGGCTTCAATAAGGCCACACCTATAAATTCAGAGTTTGGAGAGTCATTTAATTTGCAGAAAATGTTTACAAAATTATAATAGTGATAGTTTATTTAAGCTCAATCAAAGTTGCTATTATCGTTTTGCTCATTGATGTGTAATAATACTGCACGGCCCTTGTATTGCAGTAACATTGCTTGTGTAAAGAGCAAAATAGTGTTTGTTCATAACATACAACCAGTAGAATAAGTAATAAATAAACTCAATTGTTGGGCATAGCTCGACTATATGAATTTAACTTTATATTAACGAATTATACAAATAGTTATCTAAATTCAATTATTCAAACATATGCAAAAGTAATTGGTAAACATTAAAGAATTTTGTGTAGGTTTGCATTCCCTAAAAAATTAAAAATTTGCATAATTTTATTTCCAGTAAATGTTTCCGCTGCAAATAATGTTGCGTTAAACTCCGTCTTGGATGGCAACGAAGATAATATGTTTTGTATGTTTGGGTCTGTGTGGAAAATAAGTTTGTCATGTGGAAACTATTTTCGTTATAGAGAATATGTTTCGATAAATGTGCTCGTTTGTCCATTGGCCTATTGGCAGGTTTACAAAACAAGTATGAATAACAATAATAGTACAAGCATCATAGCGCTCCAGAACATGCGAGCAAACAGATAAAAAGACCTCTTTACTAAATAATGTGTTCATATCATTATTATTCTCAATGATACTATATACGGGAATCTGCTCACAAACTTCGAAATGTTTAATAAGTATGTCACGTGCACCAAATACAAGCTATCATTAGGGCGCGTTCACAAAATTATTTTATTTCGATCCATGTTTATGGGTGTCTTACAATCTCCAGAGGGAAATTAAAACAAATAATATTTAGTCCTCTGTCATCCAACACACTCTATCGCCCAACCATTTTGACCTTAAGGGGTGTTGCTGCAGTTTTGCTGATTTTTTCCATCAAATAGATTTTGTTCAAAATGTATATTCAAGTACTACATACAATTACTAAATGAAAAGTGAAATAAAAACATAGGGTCACCGGCCTTGTTTTGATTTTATTCACCATTATATAACATGTACTTTTTTATTAAAACTGAAAAATCTCTTATTGCATTAAAATGATTAATAACCTATGAAATTGGCATAATGTAGATATTATATAAGCTAAGATACATCATATACCATTTAATTAAACCACAAACTACCAAACAAATGGAGAACACAAGTTAAATTTTAAGAAATTTAATTTTTATAATTTTTATGTGACCCAAAAAAACGTCAATTTTTTTACTATTTTAATCACAAAAATGAAATTAAAAAAAGTTCTATCTAATAACTTTCTGCGAAACTGCTCAAATATTTTCATCTGCGTATTGTTATTATAAAACAAAAATAAAAAAAGGGGGTCACCGCACATTTAACAGAGATTTTGTTGTTTAACTATCCCTACCGTCTATGTCAAATTTCATAAAATATAGCATTTTGGCTAAACCCAAGTACCGGTACATAGATTGCTAAAAATATGCATATACCTTAGACATTGTTTATAATCTTAACTGGGATCTCAACGGCTTACCAAAAAACAACAATAATACAACAATATTAAATCACAAACATAAGACAATACGGTATCAAACTCGACCTTAATCATCAATAACTTACAGGGACTTGTTTACAGAATTTGGCATGTTTTGAAGTTAGTGATAAATGCTTTGAATTGATGAATGTTAACAACAGATATAAAGAGCTCTAGTATAAAACAAGAATTAAATTAAAGACAGAAAAAAAGGGAAACAAAAAACGTAAGCCGAACCTGGGATCGAACCACTGACCTTTGTTTTATGAACCCACTCTTTAATATGTGATGATTCTGATAACAAAAATATTGGGTTGTGATAATAGCTTATCGGTGTTGCTATAAATATATCCTCGTTTAAATGAACTGCAGCAACACCCCTTAAATGCAATAAGATACAAATGTAGTTTTAGCTTACAAAATTAACAACAGTTTGTAACAGGTTAGTAAAACTAATATGAAATAAACGTTAATAAAAACCCTTCTTAAATTGAACTAATATTATAAGTTAAGAACATCAATGTTCATCAAAATATAAAGTATACAAATATAATAAATCTTTTTTGAACTAATATACAATCATCATGATCATCATGATCAGCGGCAGCAGCAGCAGAATCGTCATCAGCGCAGCAGCAGCATCAATTCGTTCTCTAACATTATATGCAGAATCATTTGAATATTTTAAATTGATTCTTTGTGAGTTTAACGAACATCAATTATCTCTCTCTATCTCTATAAATGTATGTATCTATAAATACGAACAATGCCAACACAACATAATCTAAATGAAAATGTAACATCATCTTAACGTGGGTATGTAAACGTCTAACGATGCAGTATTGGTGAGTACACGCGTTGGCGTTGATACATACTGTTTTTCTATAATTGTGATTTTAGGTTAACTGTACATCCGAAAAATTGTACTCTACATTTATAATTATACAATTATTGACTGTAGGGCCAATGGATATGACTTGATATTCACTGGACACGTAGAAAGGCTAAGTGTCCAAGGCGTAGCAATGCAATTTATTAAATCTTATCGATAATCACGTATTAATTTTTAAATAATAAATAGTATTTCAAAGTAGAAAACTTGTTAAAAGTTTGCTATATTCTGACACTTGAAATATGTTATTAAGTCTTGAATATCAAGTGTCGGTTATTAGGTAACCGCTGTCAACTTTACCGCCCGCTGTAGCCTTACTAGATTAAATGGGGTGTAAGAAAATGATTGCTTTATTTTGGATGACCTGGGGATGGGATATGGTCTAACACTAAATTATGTACCGATGGGGCGCTAGGCGGGCAGGTTACTGAAGCGGTATATGTATATGTCTCTCCTTTCTGGATTGGACACGTGATCCCTGTGCCACAGGCGTCGCTGGAATTTATCGGAAAGTTTTCCCTGGAACCGGCAATTTCTTCCTTGCATTGGTTGGTTGCCGTGTTACTATGTTCATCAAGAAAAACACAGCATATTCCAAACGATTCGGAGAATATGAAAAATATAGTAATATTAAATAGAAGTGGGAACAACTTATGTCAACGTCGCCCGAACTATAATCAGTTTGATGTGTCCCGTGTGTAAACCAAATATTTTTAATGAGATTAATGCGTTTTACTGGCATTACATTTTCACGTGGTCTTGTGCTATGGGGGCGGGGGAAAGCCATCGAAGCCGGAGGAAACACACCTGTCTGGTATCATAAACCAGCACACAAACTCCCGGGATCGAACCCGGAAGCTCGTTTACAAACCACTGATCCAATCGAACAGCCGCAGCATTACAAGGGGACATTTGCATAAATCCAGGTTGTTTCTGTCTCATGATTATTCATGAGTATAACTCATTCAATGTTTAATGCCCTTATTTTACTTGTCAACCATTCAACTTGCCATGGATGGAGGGATTTTAGATATACACGGAAAATGCTTTGTTTTGATGAAAAAATTTAAACAATCTATAACATTTAAACTATACGATTCTTATGACAGAAACTAATGTGTTGTCCTTTGCTTTAATTTGACAGTGCTGCAACTAAAGGTAATAAGTTACGTCTTCTCACAGTTACACGAATATCTTACTAGCAGTGAAGTTATTGCGTCCAGTGTACGTCTGTCCCAAATGGATAACACACGGTTCTGACAAACAAGGTTCTAGAAGAATGGAGTGAACAGTTCCATGGCTACCTGAACATTGTGTCATTACCAGTAGATAGATAGATAGCTTTAGCGATATCATGGTGAAAACAAAATCAAACAAACATTTTGTATTCATAAAATAATACATACAAATACAAACATAAGAATTAACCATGTCATGCAACACAGTACCAAGGATAGCACAAAAAAGAGAGTGATCTCGTATTTCCATTGTGGTCATTGTAGTAAAATTAGTGTATCGAAATAAAATAAAAGCAACTTATTTGTATATTAAAAGTGCATTTGATTTGTCATGTTCTGATCAACTTTTTTGAACCAGTTTGACTTTCGTGAAAAGATATTAACGCGAAAATGTAGAACTTTACCATAATTTTTATGACGTTGAGCCTTGAGTATATAAACTTTCTTCAGAATCGGTAAACGTTAAGAAAATATCAAAATTACACGTCGTTTTATTTGATTTGCATATGGAAAATATCAGTTTGATCATAATATACATACTTCATTAAAATAAAAAAAAAAAACATCTACTGAAACAGGAAATGTGATTTGGTAGACAAATTACCCTCAACGTTAATTTCTCTTTCTGTACGAATCATTTAACAAATCATATTTAAAAAATAAAAAATAAAATAAGCCATGCATCAAAATAGTATTTATTTATTCATTTTGCATTCTCTCAAGTTTTTGTTTGCTATTATCAACAGTTTAAGAAATTTTACATCAGACACAATGAAATAAATCTCCACAACAACATAGTAGGTTAGTAAAACTGCAATCTGATTAACGCGTTTTAACGTTTCGCGAATGGGTACACCTATTTTAAAGTTAAGTTACAACTCAAAAGAAAGAAAGATTATTATATTAGGTTATCGTTTCCTTGATATGACATAAATATTCATTTCGAATGTTATAAATCAGATTCCAAATATCTATATCCAATTCATACCGCAGTTTGTCTGTATGTCTGGTCAGATAAATGTCATTACTAGGAGACAAAGAGCGCCCACGATGCAAAAGAAAGCCATCGCTGGACTAAAAGTGATTGTCTGTCCTTTCGACGTGGCACTCTTCTATACACTACCGAACACACATTCAGTTATCTAACAATCTTAAACTGGGAACGCGTGGTCCCAAAACATTACTTAAAGGTTGATTTGCGTGATGTATGCGTTGCTTTTCTTTCGCTAAATATCATACAGAACAAATACTTTATATTAACTGTAGATACTTTATTTAACTACTGATGGCATTAGACATACGCGTTACGGTTGAAATGTGTCATGTATTAAATGTACAATTCGTGATTTAAAGGCAAATATTTAAAAAGCCAAACAAGAAACAGTTGGTATTTAAGCGAAAGATAATTCCGATAATTTAGTATACCCTGAATTATTTTTGCATTACATGGTTATTAAGGAACAAACTATACTAGTTTAAAACAACAGTTTATTAACAGATTATCAGCCTTTAACAATCTGCAACGGGAAGTTAAAGCAAATCATGTTCTGTCCTCGGTCATCCAATACACTCCACTGGCCGACCATGCGAATCTGGTGAAAAGATAAGAACTCAAATTTAATATAGCATTCGTTTATCACAGGTAATTATTAACAAGTCCATAAAGAACAGTGTTAAACGTCGCAACTTACATACAACTGCTTTTTAGAACTGTGTCAGCTCATTTTATTTCAACAACAAGTATATTATATTACTTTCATATTTCATTAACATTGACAACGAATATCACTACCATGACCAATTGACAGTGGCATCACTTAAAGACCATTTAATTGGATAAAGACAAAACTAGTACCGATGGCGCTTCAGGTGGGCAGGTAACTGAGGCAGTGTAAGTGTAGGTCTGTCCCTTGTGGATTGGGCACGTGATTCCCGTGCCACAGGCGTTGCTTGGGCTAACTTGAAAAGGGGTCCAGGCGCCGGCAATCTCCCCCTGGCATTTGTTTGTAGCCGTGGCACTGTTTTCATCTGCATGAGTTAACATTTTACTTTTGTTGAACGTCTAGAACAACTCATACACAAACGTGCATACCTTGTTTAATAACTAGTATCAATTTAAATATTTTGTACACAAACATGTTCTTTTTAGTAACTGTTTTACTTATCAACTGTATGTTAAATAGTTGCAACGATCAACACGTCGTGTACATCGTCCAAAGTCCATTCCAACACAAACTGACGTACACATTATTGTTATATCGCCCAGTAAGGGACTTGTGTAATAAAGCCTACTATGATAAGGAAAAGTTTGCGAACAAATTCAGTTTGACACACTCGTTATTTTATGCTTATATAGTTTTATTTTTTTTATTTGTTATGCTTATATAGTTGATATTTATATCGTTTATGGTATAATGTCCCGTAGCAATGCGCGCTTCGTTAAAATGCTAGCGCAAATATATTGCTTCTACCATAAAACAGTACTTTAAATATCGTTCCAACTTTGAGTATTCTGAACTAGTTTATGCTAATACGTCAATGAAATCAAATTATATGTTCCAATATAATATGTGTAACTTATTGGAATATAAGTGTATTAGAATGAAATTGAGCAAAAAAGCTTTATTGAAGAGGACACTGGATACCGGTAAAATAGAGGACACTAGATACCGGTAAAATAGAGGACACTGGATACCGGTAAAATAGAGGACACTGGATACCGGTAAAATAGAGGACACTGGATACCGGTAAAATAGAGGACACTGGATACCNAGCTTGGCTGATGACGTCTACGTTCAGCAGTTTAAACTGTATTATCACATCACAACATGATCTGCAACACATTAACGGGAATTTGATACACCTATTTCATGCATTAAGTCTGCTCTTATTCTTGTCTATTTAGATAACATACAACCGTTCATTCTGCACAGTGACATTTCTTCTTCTGGTCTTGAAGCAATTGTGTATCAAGTTAAGAATGTGGAAATGCTGGTGCTCATTTATGGTACCAAGTGGGATGTCACAGAAAAATGTCAGGAAAACTTAGCTGCAGTTATCAAAGTGTATATTTATCATGTGTAAGTTTTTTAACGTTGAATTATTTACAGTGGGAATAAAGTGACGAGATTGCGTGTTGTGTGTATGTATATAAACTCGCATTTTAAATGAAAAATGAATTGGCTCATGTTTTCTTGTATTTTTTCAATCACGATTTTTGTTCATCAGTTTTGGAAAAGTGAAATATAGATTCTAGATTTATTGTGGGTAAATACCAAAAGATTGCAATGGGCCCACGCTTGAATGTTCAGTACTTGTATACTGAGTACACAACAAGGACGTTTGACGAGCACGATCAACATCCGACATTTGACCAACTACGTAATTTGTAATCGTATATGATTTCACATTAAACATATTACATTCCACTGTCGATTATTGTTTTTCAAAATTTGTGAACAACATATGTGTTATGAAGACACGTATGTTATCGCAATGTTGGTTATCATGAGTTAGGTGATTTTTCCATAATTCATTTTAAATTCCGTATAATGAATCGGCAACACTCTATATTGTTTTAAATGAAAATCAAGTCAGATTATGTATCTTATTTATTCCATCAGACATGCGGAAGCAGAAGCAATAATTCAGTCCCATCCAGTCTTTCTTCAGTGCAATGTTTGCCTAGGCGTGTATGACTAGCGGGAAGTTGAAGCAGATGATACTGTCTCCATGGTCATCCAGAACTCTCCATTGTCCCACCATACGTATCTGAAAAATCAATATACGACACAATTACAAAAACAGTTATTTAACTTCATTAGGCCAATAATATTATTGTTTTCTGCAGTTGGGGCCAAGACTACCAAATCTTAGGAGGTGAGCACATATCTTGTCTGAGAAACTTCGACAGCAAGTCAGACAACCAGATTCAATGTCAGACAGAAAGGGTGACACGTGAAGAACTCAACACAAATAAGTTAGATAAAATGTCAAGCGCCTTTGAATTGTAAGATAAATATGTTAGGCATGTCTAAATGAATGATACGTTTAGTGATGTCTGGTTCAGGCCTGCACGTGTTGACTAACATAGTAAGTCAAATCTACATACAGCTGTAGACACAAACAGAAAACGTAATTTACATTAGATTCATTAATTATATTGTAATTGATTTCATACCGCAGGCGCAATTTCAGGACACGTAACGCTGGCCGTGTACGTATAAGTCTCGCCTTTCGTTATAGGACACGTAATTCCCGTGCCACATGCGTTCTCGGGACTGACAGGGAAGTCAACCCACGCTCCAACGATCTCCCCTTTGCATTTGTTGGTTGCAGTTTGGCTACGCTCATCTGGAATACACGTTTTTGTAAAATTACTTTAAAAATCGCTTTCTATGAAACCACTAGGCCCAGAGCTAAGATATTTGGTTTGTCACACCAGACAATGGTCCTCTTCACAGTGTGTGTAAGCTCAATATAAGACACAGTCTTGGGTCACACGGATCATATTGACTTTAAGGCTATGCAGAACTATCAGTATATCCAAATGTACAACATAACTCAGGGGAGCGATATAGGTCCATCTTGGCCCTCTTGTTTATCTTCGTTATCGCAAATGATTCGGAAATGTTACGTCTATTACTTGTGGTAATAGTTTTGTGTTTTAAATGCACGCGATCATATTTTATATGTTTAGTTTATATATGCAAGAGTCCTTTATAGTTTACACAGTTAGATTTAGAATATTCTAAGATATACTGTTTGTTTAGTTTCGTTTTAAAATCTTATGAGATGTTTTAAACGTTAGATTGTCCAGGTGTGCGGGTTTTGTAAAAGGATTCGATTAAGTCCATTTTTTCAGTACTTCTCCTGACATCGAATAGTAAACATCTTGTTAGAAAGTAGTGATATGATCAGAGTGAATCTTGAATTCATATTCGAATATTCGTTTATCCGTATCGAATGGATTAGAAAATTCTATGGAGAGTAAGTTGATTACGTTTTACTTGTTCCTTATTCCTTATTCAATAAGGAATACGGAGCAGTTTCTTATTCTTTAGTCAAGCTTGACATATTTTATATATCCATTTCTTACGAAAATTAATAATACAATGTTTAAGTAAATCAAAACGAAATAACTAGAATAGATTTACTTCATGTATAACGCTACATTTTCATGTTTCTTCTTCGCGCTTGAATAGGATTTTATCTTTAAAACGAACTGGCATTTTCTACTTTATATACTTACTTAACATCAACCAAACCTAAAAACTTTACATTAATTTTACATTTATGTGATATAAAAATGAAAAATAGCACATGTCAACATATTTTTTAAAATGTATACTCCAGTTCATGTTTAGCGGCTGAATAAAGAAAAAGGAAAAGGGGGCGAAGATAGCGGTCGGTGGCGGCCTCGGGAAGTCGGCCTCGCGCTACATAATCAAGTTCTGATTTTTAATTTAACTGCGTGTTCGTATTTTAAATAGTTAGTTATACATGTGCAACGTCACGTCATCCGTGCGAAAAGCATTAAAAGCGTCGGCGAATTAATTGCTGAATAAAACGTCATAGAACTATGGGATTTTTAGTCTCGTATACAAATATTTTCGGTTCGCATTTTAACACAAGTTTTAACCATAGCGAATTTATAGACCCTTCCTGTGAACAACGTGGACTACCGGCTGTATATTTAACAGGCCATTTAAAAATTAAAGAGGTCATCATGGTCGTGTGATGGGCTATCTACATGATGCTAAGAAATGTATTTGAAACTGCCGATAAGTGTTATAAATAAACGTCTGTTTTAACACGCGGCTTGCGGATGTTATACGAATCGATTCTTTTATTGCCTAAGACAAACTGCATCTCGGCGGGATGCAAAACTGAAACGATCTGCCAATTATTAAAAAAAAAATCATCATCTTGTTAATTGATCCCAGATGTGTTCATATCGTTGGCTAATACACGACAGTTTTCTGCAAAAATGCAACTGTGTTGATGTATTTTAAACATAATATCATTTATTTTCATAAAAAATAAAATACTCGAATCACAATTTAGTATTCGAATATTTAAACGGTTTGTAAGTACTCGAATATTCGAATATGCGTTACAATCTCAATAAGAAAGAAATTGCAATTACAATGCTAGTTTTCATTAAGCACTAACACTGCTCGAACACTGTAAGAAATACAATTTTTCCTGCATTTGAAGAATCATACCTGATCTTGGTATTTGTTGCGTACGTGGTGTTTGAGGTGCAATATTTGATCAATATAAGGTTAACATTCTTACTGTCCTTCATGATGGCTGCTTGACACACGATTACAGGACCAGTGTATAATGTCGACTGTGGTATTATTGTTTCTTGGTATTTGGTATCGATCGGTCTTGATATTACATACTTAGTATTAGGATTGTGTACCGGAAAAACAAATGGCATGCATGTTAAACACCATACACGGACTATCGTGAAAGGTATGATACTCAAAGTATTTTGTAGATTATGGTTTATTTCCTGTAAGTTTACAGCTCGATTCCAAATCCGATAAGTGTTTGGCATATCGTTAAGCGATGTTCATTGAGAAAAAATATACTTTCACATTGTGTTCTAAAGCATGATACTGTATCCAAGACAAACTTGAAATAAGACACTGGATGAAAACACGATTCGTACGAACATGCACACTTATTTCAAAGTGTCCGCTTTGATAGTAAAAACGAAGGTTTCTAATCATTAACTTAAATATTATTTTGTAAGACAGTTACGCCGAATACTGATCTGGTGGAACTTACTGGCCGTGAAGTTAATTTTCGCCGAGTACGTTTGCAGCCTATGGATATCGCAGGGTTCGTGGTTGCATGGCTCCAACACTATGGAGTGAACACTTCCATGGCTTCCTGTAAACAACACGGTGAATTTATAACGGTTCCCTTAATTATTAAAATTTCAGTAATGTAATTTTATCAAATTGTAAAGAGTAAGTTTTTTTCCATGAACAGAAAATATCAGCATCACAAAAATGTGTCATGTAACGATATTCGTATTTCTATTGTGCGCTTTGATTCTGCATGCATCTACGAACGACTTCTTATCCTAAAAATTGATGAATAGTTTGCATACGCTTATAATGCACACAACCGGCAATTGAAATGCGTGACTACGTTTGTAAAAAGGCAAGTTGGAAAATAATCAATGTATGTAAACAAAACATGGTTTACGTTTATCTCTGTCTAGATTTGTAACGTAATTTAATCAGAATGTCACGTTGAACCTTTTGCTCAATGATGAATATCCCTTGTTAAAGGAAAAATGCAGATATAAAAACGGGTGGTTTTATTACTTTTCTTGAATCGGGTAAATTCGCCGGTTAGATTTGTTTAGGGAAAATCATGACCTTGATAAAATTATTTGTAGACACTTTAAAAGTAAAATGTATTGTTAAATTTCAACAAAATCTTACCACAGTCCGTATGCTGCTTCAAAAGGATTGTATAACTCGACACTACCAATGATAACGCCGTAAGATATTGTAACAGCGACATCTTGCATGAATAAATGACACGTCGGTGAATGTAACAGACCTTTATACTATCTCGACTCGAAACCCGCCGTCTTATCTTATTGTGAAGGACGCATGTGTGCATGGATTTGGCTGAATTCCTGTTTTAGAACAGTGATTTGGCCCTTAAAGTGTCAATATTCTGTCCATTGACAGGACCATACGAAATTAAGTGTTTTACTTATTTGATGTTATTGCATGGCAGTAAATGCGCGACGTTGAAGTTGTTAAATAGGAAAAAATGGGCGCTTACAAATAAAAGTCACCCTCTTCCATAGATAGAAACATTTACACGATTGTCTATTGTGCGCCATAAGAATAGAGTGGTACTTTTGGGGATAGAACATAATTTTTGCATTTAATAGCTGGTTATATGTCAATCAATTCAATGCTTATATCAAGAGCATTGCAAAATGTTATGGAAAAAGGATTATCATAGTTGTATAAATAGCTAGTCGTCGCCTGACTGTTGTAGTGTAAGCAGTGTTTCTTGGCGGGGAATTTTTTCCTTTTATGACTATAGTAAAACCTTTTTAAGACTCTATAAGTAAACTTTATTGTCCAATCTTCATGACGCTTAGTAGGAACATTTGTTCTAATGATATACCTGCTGATTTCCGCAAACATTTCATGTGTCTACTGTGACAATTACCTTTAAGTGAGCAACAATTAGTTCTGCAAGCACACACATATGATGATCATGTATACCTATTTATTTTGAGATCCCATATTATCATACCACCACATTGATATCTGCTTGATATCCTGTTGCCTGATATCTTTTTTTATATCACGGTCAACAGGAAGTTCATATATCAGTCATGTGTGGAGGCTACTAAGACTTAATTACAATGTTTTGTTTTATTGTAAAAAATAATCAGATTCATCAAAACAAACAATTTGATACCAAGATGTATTACATTTTATCCACAGAAAGCAACACAAACAGCAAAAAACGTATTTTC
>VMBQ01000293.1:278932-354587 GCA_007657795.1 Dreissena rostriformis
ACACACACACACACACACACACACACACACACACACACACACACACACACACACACACACACACCCACACGCGCACGCACGCACGCACGCACGCACACACATACACACACATACACACACACAGTATTCAGTCTTTTTTTCATGTATCTTCATTAGCAAAATGATCAGTAAAGCGTCCGTTACATTAGTATCGTAGGTAATGCTCTAATGGCAAGAAAGATCTCAAAGCGTACGTTTCGATTCCCGTGTAAAAAATCATTAAAAGGATTTAATCCTTTCTTTATGATTGTATCTGTTCCTCTTCGTTTGTGATGTATCCAACTGATAAATGATTGATATTATGTATATTATATGAACAAGCACAATGTCATATGCGAGTATTATATTTCACCATTAATGCTAAAAACCTGGCAGCTGCTGAAACATAATATTCTAAAGGAAATTGTTCACGGTGAGGCAAAGTAATGTCATTGATTCCAAAAGTAATGTATGCCGTATAATCATACGAACAAATTAATAATTCAGACCAAGCAAAACGTTTCAACAAAATTGATTTTTTATGGATGATATTAAATCGAAATCGGGAAAATAATAAATCGTTTTAACGCATTTCGGTCGAAAAAAACATGTGTATTAATAAAACACATCTGTAAAATTCTATATGATATCAGAAGCCTGCGAGTTGATATGGAAGCATGTTAGTTTCTGCTAATAAAAGTCACGGGTTTGATATCGTGAAGGCGAACTGTCGTATTCAACTTGTTTTTCTTATTATAATAATAATTGTGTAACTGTTTTAAATAGTAAAGCCTTTTGAGTACATTAATTTAATAATATCTTTCAAAAATATGAAAATCTTTGAACAAGTTCATTGAATGACAAAGTCCTGATGAACCTATCAAAGCAGGCGTGACGTTTTTCCTTAAAAAACAAACACGTCGAACTTTAACTTATATACAGACGAAAATAAACATCGTAAAACCGTAGTTTACCAAATATAATCTTATTTCAAACAAGGTTATAATTATACATCAATGCCATACATTCAATAATGTTTCTATTGGATGGCTTTGCTAGTCTGAAAAAAGATTTAGTCGTTTTAGGCCCTTTAATGTGGCGATAGTCACTCCGCATGATAACTGTGGCCGAAGATAAGCAAACGCACTCCATTGAATGCCTTGAACTTTAAAATCTTTTTTCATAAATAAACCACAATCAAAGTATATCTTTCCTGTGAGAAATGATGTAAATAATGCAATATTATGTTATTACTGCAATATTATGTTATAACTACAATATTATAACTGTTCTAATTTGTCGGCTGTCAAAAGTGTGTTAGTCTGAAAATATTTTAATAACTACCGATGAAATAGCATTTTGAATTATAATATTCGTTTAAAAAGCTTATATCATACGACACAATAAAGGTAAATATAACAAAAGCGAACTTCATGAACTTATTTAAACACGAGTTACGCTTGAAATTTGTCACGGAGTAAAAGTATAAGTCATGATTTAAAGGCAAATATTTCAAAAGCCAAAGAAGAAACATTTGTTATTTGAGCGAAAGATATTTCCGAGAATTGAGTATATCTTAAATTACTTTTGGATTACATGGTTATTAAGTAAGAAACTATAATAGTTTAAAACAACAGTTTATTAATGGTTTTATTTAACAATCTGCAACGGGAAGTTAAAGCAAATCATGTTCTGTCCTCGGTCATCCAACACACTCCACTGGCCGACCATGCGAACCTAGTGAATAGATAAGAACTCAAACTAAATATAGCATTCGTTTATCAAAGGTGAGTATTAACAGGTCAATAAAGCACAGTGCAAAAGGTCGAAACTTACATATAATTGCTTTTTACAACTATGTCAGCTCAGGTTATTATAACAAAAAGTATATTATATTACTTTCACATTTCCTTACCATTTAACACGAATATCACTAAATGAACACTCGAGGGTAACCCCACTAAGAGGCCAATTAATTTGATAAATACGAAACTAGTACCGATGGGGCGTCAGATGGGCAGGTGACTGAGGCGGTGTAAGTGTAGGTCTGTCCCTTGTGGATTGGGCACGTGATTCCCGTGCCACATGCGTTGCTTGGGCTAACTGGAAAATCGACCCAGGCGCCGGCAATCTCCCCCTTGCATTTGTTTGTAGCCGTGGAACTTTGTTCATCTGCACAAGTTAATATCTTACTTCAATTGAACGTCTAAACAACTCCTACACACAACTGCATAATAACGATTTTCAATTAAAATCATTTTGTACACATACATCTTCTTTAAGGTAAGTATTTTAGTTATGAAATGTATGTTAAACAGTTGAAACGATAAACACGTCGTGTACACCCATTTCACCACGAAGTGAGGTAGACATTAGTGTTATATCGAAAAGTAAAGACTTGTGTAATAAAGACTGATATGATAAGGCATAGTTTGCTATCAAACTTAATTTGACACACGCGTTATTTGATCATAACCGAGTTAACATTTATATCGTTTATGGTTTAATGTGACGTAGCAATGCGAGTTTCGTTGAAATACCATCGCAAGTATATTGCTTATATCATAAACAAGTGATGAAAATATCGTTCTAACTTTGAGTATTCTAAACTAGTTTATGCAAATGTACACTTCAATGAAATAAAATGAAATGTTCAAATATTGATTAACACATACATGTAGTACCACTTCGGGAATAGACTGTATAAAAATGGAATTTAGCATACACGCCACTGAATACCGGTGAAATAGTTTGACTTCCGAAGTCACACTTTATATGTATTTGAACGTGTTAACAATAAAGGTAAACATTGAAAAGTTCCTCTCATAAGTTTCAAAAGTGTTTTTACAAACACAAAACGCATATGGAATGCTCATATTTTATTTTTAAGAATGTGTTAAGTCCAAAACGGGTAATGCGTGGTAATTAGAAATTATATCATCTCAAATCAAGCACTAGTTGCGATAACAAACTTCACATATAATCAAAACAAAATGTCTGCCATGTGTGATGAATAAGATCTTTCACAGATGCAAGCAATCTTATGGGGATGCATGTAATGTTCAAATGACAGACATTTGTTCATGGCATAAAATGTATTGGTCCACCTATCGGCGATTGTTACAATACAATGCAAACTAATGCTCAAGATACACTCATTGAAAGAAAGAGACTAATCTGAATACATTGTCTTTTGCGAGACAAAAACGTATACGCCTAAACGCAAAAAAACAACGGCATATTATCTTGGATTCTAATACAAACTATGCATTTTATAATTTTGAAAACCGTATTAACAACTTGACATGCGCATCTTACTGGCCGTGAAGTTGATGTGGGCGGTGTAGGTCTGCCCCAGGTGTATTTGACACGGCTCGTGGGAGCACGGTTCCAAAAGGATGGAGTGCACTGTACCATGGCCTCCTTAAATGTGAAGGACACGATTATATAGCACAGAATAATAAAAATCATATAATATACGAATATAAGCATTTTAAGATGGCATGAACGAGTCTCAAGTTTCTTAAGAGACTCAAGTATGAAGTAGTCTGAAGATGACCATACAAACACTTCGCACGAAAATTATGTTTATTTCAGTATTGAATAATTAAGATTCTCAAGCGTAATACGCAAACCAATAGGCTGTACACTAAAAAGTATAATTGAATTGTAATGGTTTCTTGCATTAACTAATCGCAATTTTAAAGTTATCAAGATAGGAATGTTAGTTGAACACATGAAACAGTTTTATTTCATTTTGTTTTCTATTTCAAGTTCTGTCAAATGAGTGGAAAGAGGTCCAGATGATATTTATGTTTGATAGTGATACGACGGTATTTGATTCACAACACGAATGTGCTTACGCATGAAACTCGCGATTAGTTTTAATAGGTATGTTTGGTAAATATATTCTTAAAATACTAATATTTAATAAATTACAACTAAAAATACACATACTAATAATATATTTATACTAACCTATAATGCAAAATTGTAATATACTTACATGTTTCGTATTGTAATTTAATCTGGTAGTAAAACAATGTTTCAAAGAAATTGCACATTCGTAGCCAGAATAGAAAACGGATACCTACTATTTGAATCTGTATAAAAAATATCGACCTATATGTGTACAAACTCTATGAATACAAGTAACTCACCACAGTCGGTATGTCTGGTCAGGTACATGGCATTACAAGCCGCAAGAAGACAGAGGGCGCTCACGATTTGCAGGGCGGCCATGTTAGAAACGAGATTTTCTTTTGACCCTTACTCATACCTTGTGGTCGTTATATACCCTGCCAAGTCTTCATGGTAAACTAGAGAGTTCGTTATCTTTCGTTGGCCGAGGTCAGGATGGACACTCTGAAAAAGTCCGATGGCAAACTCATACCATTAAAGAGACATACGTTTCATTCATATATACTTTACTATTTGAAAAAGGTATATGTCAATATAATTATAGAGTCACTTATTCATTGACCCGGCATATACATATCTCACTATTGAATGCTGAGCGAATAGTGGTTATGTTTTGTTTCCCTGCTAGCATGGTAATTTCGTTTGTAAAACAATTGAAATTGTATATTTTTCAAATATGAGTATACCATGGCTTTAAACGAAATTCTATCGAATTTCTATAGTAATTCAAATTTCAGTAAAAAATAACAATGTCCAATGAATTATATTTGCTTCTTATATAATATGTGTGTTACTTTATGTATATATAAATAACTAAACGTGTTTGACTGTGCTATTAAGCTTCAATTACAACTTCTTAAAACAGCAACAATGTGTTTGATATAGTCAAATAGTTAAGTTATTTTCAATTAACGTAATCAGAAAAATAAAAGTCATCGTCAATTTTTACAACTTCTCATTTATATGATTAATGATTAAAGTAAAAGCCTATGATAAAGTCTACAGAAATATTTCCGGCGACAATAATCAAAGCGTGCGAAGTGAAATGTGAATCAATAAAACCATAAAAGGCTTGATGCTTTTTCCCTTGAAACATTGCCAGTACGGATTTATGCATAGTTTGTAGAATGTGCATTAGTGCATAGATTTTAAATTTTTGAAACGATAGATATTAACAGTTTTCGGAAAAAAAGTCGTCTAGATTCAACAACTTTAATAATTAAAGAAAACAATCATGCGTTTATAAATGGGTCACAATTTTTTCTTTCCACAGTAGATTGTCACCCCACATGGCTTCATATAGTCCGACAAAGTTGTCTGATAATTGACACCGATTAAAGACAGAAGGTACGCACGAACGTGAGAATGTCAACCAACTGTCGTCAGAACGATTCTCAATACGATATCTGTTAATATATGTTCTAACGCAATTCTCTACTGAACCATAGTTATACTCGCAAAAATTACCACTATCAGCTAATGTTACATCTCATAACATTTCAAATTTTGTTAATATAATAAACACTTATACATATGAACGATATTATATTCAACAATAACAGTATTTTATTAAAATTCAATGGTTTGCGTTTGCAATCTTATGATCTTTAACAATCCGAAGTGGGAAGTAAAAGAGAAGCATGTTCTGTCATCGGTAAAATATTGGTTTACTGAACATTGGGCATTTATACAAAATACATAGCAATAAGGTGTGTTTTGTTTATATTCATGTGAACGTAACGTCATTATGAACTATTCTTATTTTATCCGTTTGTTTAATTTTTATACCGTACACGTCCACATATGACTTATATAAAATACTGCATAAATATAAAACAAACATAAAATTGACTAGCATTATATTTAATACTTAATTGTATACGATTTCAATCAATACATTCTACTTCTGGTGCTTCGGTGGAGCACGTGCCTATAGCGGTGTAGGTGTAAGTTTCTCCCTTATTGATTGGCACGTGATTTCAGTACCGCAAACGTTCATTGGGTTATAGGTTCAAGACACTAGCGATATCTCCCCTTGACCTTGTTGGTTGCTACGTTACTGTGTTAATCTAATGACAAGTTTCAACTTCATGCAATTCATACTTTATGCCTGAAACCGTTTAGTGCTCATGAAATACATACACGATTTTAAGACTTTTGTAAACACAACTCATCCGTGTATATTAATTAATTATGCAACTGTCATGACAATGACCCGAGAACACACGTCTGATAAAAGATAGTATTGGGACACTGACCGATAACACAAATTAACTCAAAATTAACCCCACGTTCTGTTATATCAGGGCACTGTCCGATAACTCATTGTAAGCCCTCCCCACATTTGAAATTATCATTCTACTCTGCAATGTTTGCCGATTCATAAGTCACGCCAACGTGGAACTTTTTTTGCAGTAATGTCGTGAAAAAAGTAAAACAAAAAATCGATCTAGATTAAAGGTTTAAAATTTGATGCTTCGGCTTCCTTATGCCGATATCATCCTCGTCTGATATAAATATGTTATTATATGAAAGTTACTATGTCTTCTCCATAAATTACAAAGTATGTTCAATATTCCGATTTAAATGTGTCCATAGCACTTATTTCGACCAAGAAAACAATTATAGTCTCCGTGTTATCGAGGATCGTTCTTGCTGTGAAGTTGATGTGAGCGAGGTGGATCTGTCCCAGTTTATTTGAAAGGGATTGTGGGTGCAGGGCTCCAACAGTATGGAATGCACGGTGCCTTGAACCTTGTAACGTCTAAGTCACTTTAAAAAAATGAAGATTCGTATTTGTGACTTGGATAAAAGAAGACAAACCCATGCAGGCACTTTCTAAATGCATACTAATATGATAAATTAGACACTTATATGAACATATTTCGTATTATAATTTGGTTTTTTGATATGATTCCATATAACGTTGTAATTCTTTTCTTACATAATGTATTAAAAAAAAATCCATACACTATTGAAAAAAAAAACACATCAGATGGATTGAATATAAATAAATCGCTTTCCAATAAATACATAAAATCTGTAACTACTAAATACAGTTTTTGATAAAGACCATAATTATATATCTATAAATAGTTGACTTTGTGAGCAAATGTTGTTGACTGTTTGTCGAATCAACGACACATTCATGATATTGTCGATATAAAGGTAGACATCGCACAAGTTATAACGGATGATGACATGGAACATGGGCTCTGATAATAAACAAAAGCCCACAACGATGATGGCAAGTTTATTGAATATTGACTTTGATTATGCAGCGTATATATTCAGCAACCAAAGCAATAAACCTTACAAACACATGTAGATTGAACATTTACACACGCAAATGATTATGAAAATCTCATTTAAAAACAAACATTACTACGATCTAATAAATTACACATTTTAAAGCCTTTTAACATGAATGTGTGCACTACAGAAAAGAAACGTTTGACCTTAACAATATTTATTTTGATTTATTATTTTTAAAACAGACCTACTAGAAAGCAGTTCAAACTGCGTTTCACAAATACTATTGTCCTGAAACGCAAGATGAATTTATTAAGTATATAAGAACTGTAGTTTTGACGCTGTCTAGATAGCCCTTGCAGCTGTTACTCTCTCTGAACAGAAGCACTCACGTCTTCATCAATGGCACAGCATGCAATCGCGATTCGGAAAATATGTGCTGAGGAATCGCTAATTGTCATATGATTTAGAATATGAACACTATGCGCCCATAGTATTGTAATTCAACCTCTTTTTTTAAAATGCAAATTAAGCCCTTATAACTTTTCACGAAATTCATCGATCATCGTTAGAAGCATACTATTAGAATTAAAATTCTGTTAAAAAATTGCATGCCAAGAGAGCGTTTAAAAATATAATTAGGAGTTGGCGATGGGGTAGGGTAGGGAGTGGTGAACATAGCGCAAGAGAGACTAATGTACTAAAGTATCAACAGCTTTGCAGTTATATGTCTGGTAAATAAATAAATAAATCCTAAATGAAAATGATAATCCTTTTGATGCACAACAAAATCGATATTTAAGTAGTGTCGCTTGCAGTGGTTCAACGGAAAGTTACGCTTTGGTAAGAAAATGGGTGGTGAAAAATGAGTTTTGACAGAAGATCAGCTTTACACCTAAATTCCATATTACACAAAATATTGGTATAACTTCTGTGTTTTAAATACTCATAGGCAAATCAATGTCACGAATTGATGATTTGTTTTATAATAAATAATTAATAATACACATTGAACAAGTAAGAAATGTGTGTGATTCATTGAAATGTGTTGTTAAATTTAAGTTGCTCATCAAATATGTGTACCAGATTACGTGCCTGTACATAAAAGGGGAACACAATGGCTGGACTCAAACTAGGACACCGTAAAAATTCTTTGCTCTCATTTATAACGTCAACATCGGGCGATGGAAACCCCTCGGTAGTTGATATCGTATGACAAAAAAATAAAACTAAGACCACTTGTTTTAACCAATAGAAGTTTAGTTCTGATTTAATTCTGACATACTTATGGACAGGATCCTTGAAGGTTACATTCTGTTATGTTCGTGTTCAGGCAATTAAGTCTTGTACACTATGAATGCGGTCCCTCCGTGATTTATGTTTCTGCATTCTCAAAGTAGAAAGACTGATTGTAAGACAATGATACCTCCTGTCCACGTTTCTGCGTTAATGTAAATATTGTTATAGATGGTGAATAACACAAACATAATTATTATAATTAACACACGAAAATGGCACTGCTTATGAAATACATTATTGTAAGTTCTCAAATGGACAAAACAACGAGAGAGGCATTTTATACAAAATTGTATTAAATTATAAATTGTACATAGACAAAATTTACGGACACCATATTAATATTAATAATCCAGGAACTATAAATCGACAAATTACAATCTGTGAAGTATGTATTGCATGTATTACTGATATAACAATGCGTGGTACACGAATGAATAAAACTTTTTGAAATATGGTATAAACTGTTAAAAAATGTCCCGACGTTTATCCAAAATAAAATTTTATCGCAGAATATTTCTGCAGTCAATAAAAGATGAAAAAATATACATGGCCCAATAAACGAAGAAACTATCAATTTTGCATACTCTGTTCTATTCTATATTTTAATATTCAGTAATAAAGACTTTAATTAAACGGAGTGTTCATACTGTTAATGTACGTCTTCTATCGTTGCCAAACGCATTCCTGTGTCGGACAAATAAAACACTGCATTAGTGACCAGCGTAAGATAACCCTTTCATCTTCGTGTATGAACACTCGAATTGATCGTCGCACGATCAGAACATCATCGCGCGATGCAAATGTACACACTGACTGACTTTTATTGTATTAGAGGCCATCGTAAGATCCAATACCTTGGTACCATCCATTTTGAAAATTGACCTTCGATCCATGTAGGGAAAACATCCGACAGTTAAGAGGTTAAACAAAGCCTATATAAGGGGTGTAAGGGAACTACATCCAGTATCTGAACTTCGCTGCCAGGATAACAGTGAAACAAAAAATGATGCGATTTGTTGTCTTTATTGTTGTGCTTGCTACGGCAACTGCTGAGGTGATTCTAACAATTCACGATTGCGGTAAGAGAATGTTTGTCCGATGTAAATAAAAAAATCTGATAATGAAATAAGTTGTTTTATTTTTCTTCATGTATACGATTTTAACATTCGATTTCATATCTGAGTATGTATATCTGAGTTTGCATTCCAAAATTTTGGGAATTATACAAGTGAATGTCATGTTTACCATGGCATAGATCGAAACAGCGTTGAACATATAGACATATTTAAATTAAATTAACAAAGAATAATTAGTTTCTGCTGATGTTAAAGAAACAATGTGATAAAAAAAAGATTTGTGCCAATTTGCGAACATATAAAAGTTATCAGTGCACAATTTAAAGGCGTGTTTGTTTATGGCATAAATAATCCCTTATTGTTGTATGTATGTTCATTTCTATAAAATAATCATATTCATGAAAAATGCTGTCATACTAAGAACAATGGACGCTGCAATGGCTATTGTTTAAAATGTAAGAACAATGGTAAAGCTTCGATCCAATATATATTTCAAAAGAAAAGCTCGTCCCGATGCGATGACAAGGCGGTGACTTCAGGATTAATAACTTAGTTTATAAGGGGTCTGTTTTTTAATGTTTATGTTCTCCATTGTGTACCTTGGCATTTAATGGATTAATGCTGGGAAAAGTGTGACATTAAGCGTGTTTTAAAATCAGTTTAAACCTCAATGCTGATGCTATTTTTGGAGTTTCATTAATGCTACATATTGAATACGGGGCCTAACGACGAGATTCGGAACCAGCCTATGGGATAAATACATGATTCCAACATATTTTAAACATGACTGTCACGCTGTTGCATTTATTATGGTCAATGCATTGGTCTTCAACTAAGACCATTGTTTTTCAAAACGATAGGACCATACTTTGAAAAGGGTTAAAGTTATATGTTTAATATAAGTTTGTAATGATAGTCTTGCTGTTATGAATCTAATACTTCATTTCACAGAGCTTCTTGTATGCATATTCCATTCAATACTATATGTTGCATACGTTAACAAAATTACATATGATACAGCGCAGGTAGTAGCTAGGCGTCGACGTACTCGCTCTGTTTATGTTTATTAATTGCAAATGTTGAACTTATAATGGCTATTGTTGTATACTGTTGTATGTTCATGGATATATACCAATGTATGCAGCTTCATATTGAGTTTAAGAAGTTAAGTAACACATTTTATTGTGCCTGATCAAAGGTTGTCTTTTAGTAAGTTATCTATTTTCTCTATATCCATAAGTATACAAAAAAATAATATACATTATGTGATATACAAAAGTTCTTAACACACTTCAAAAATCTTTAACTGATTCATTTTTAATTCCAGGGTCCCATGACGCCATTATCAACTCCATCAAGATCGACCAGTGCAACGCAGAGCCGTGTATTGTACAAAAGGGACAGGACTACACCGTTCACGTGAACTTCACTGCAAGTATGTACAACACACGGTTTGACTGTAACATAAGTTGAATGGGCACTTTCATAACGATTTTTTTTTAATAGTTTCCGCATTGGTATTGCAAACGTAACATTTTATATTACGTATTTAGCAAGATTAATTAGTAAAGATTGGAGAGAAGCTTACACATTAACGATCGCCTTAAACTAAATTTGTTGAATTGTCCTTGTAAGAACTAAAATAACTCTATGAGATAATACAACGTGAGTGAACCGATGCAATTTTAACTGAAGATATTGCTATTGGAGACAATGGATCCGGTTTAAACTGACTCGTTTCACATTTAATAATAATTGTTGTACTTACTCGAGCTATGGACTTATAAGTTTTGCAAGAACTGTATAATGGGTAAAGCAGACAGTAATTTCATTTGCGCCTGGGCCCACCTGTACTTATGTGATTATGTGCTTGCATAAGCATAAGTTGAAATTATGTAATGGACAACTATGGGTCTCTGATTTTCAGCTCGCACTGTACAGGAAGCCCACAACGTTCTGCACGGCGGTCTTGGCTTCATCTCCGCCCCTTTCCCTCTGCAGCCAGAGAACGCTTGCCATGGTAGTGTCACGTGCCCAATCGTTGCCGGACAGACGTACGAATATGTGCAGACCATGACATGTCCGACATTTGCTCCAAGCGTAAGTTTGACATTGTACAATGGTTTTATGCTGCAATTGGCATCTATTTTGTTTATTTACGACCGCTCCGAGCAGAGAAATAATTTTGGTTCCGCGGTTAACTATTTCTCTTGGGTGTTCCAATTATTCATGTTAGTGTAAAGAAGTAACTTTGATTATAAGGTAAAAACACATCAAATCTTTATTCAAGTTTGAGAAACTTAAACATGCCATTGTAGTCACTGATAACCTAATCCATCAAAATAAGTTTGCGATCAAGTCAAGATAGCTTATACTCGGAAATGACCACCATGAGACAATTTATTTAACAAATATGTAATTCAGATGTTAATTCTGACACGCACGTATATTTTTTAAATCATATAATGATCTTTATCGCTTATTTGCATGTCTTATTTGATATAATTGTATATGGACTCTTTTCACTTGAACAAAACTTCATAAGGAACTTCGTGTTTGTAGATCGCCGTGGAAGCTCGATGGGAAGTGAAAGACGAACATCGTCAGGATATTTTCTGCTTCAGAACAAAACTTACGATAAGAGCGTAAATGCTCATTTACGATTTCTGTAAAATCAATTAAATTCATGTTTATTAAATACATGTATTAACATTATGTTTTTTCTAAAAAATATATTTACCGATAATATCATGAGTTTACTTTGTGTTATATTTTAGATTATTAGGCAATACCAGACTTATTAGTTTGTTGCTATCATGAGTTAATAATGGTTATATATTCATCCGAAACACATTAATATTTGCAATGTTTTCTTTGCAGCATGTATAACCGATTTGTATTTTATAACCCGGTTAACGCCACATATTACGCGTGAATTTTACATACATCGTTTTCAAAAATAATATCATTTGATAAACATCATATACAATTCTTAAATGTCAGCAACGTGGGCATTTCAACAAAAACCTTTATCTACATTGGCGACACTGATAAGATTTCTTAATTATATATTATTATAACCAAAGGACAAATAACCCCCATTTTTAATTAAAAGCAATATTTTTTTGTCAATCATATTATGGCCAATATTCTTCATAGGACTACCTAGTTATTGGACAACTCAATTCCGACTTTGGCCAAATTTACTTCTACAAAGATAGCATTGTCACTTATGAATGTGGAATACAATAGCCGCTCGGTCAGTTAAAATCAGACCACAAATTTAAACGAATGAAAATTGTCCTGCTGAATTAACTATAACGACTATTGAAACATTCATTGAAAGGACCCTAAGGGTTATATTCCGTAACGTCAAGTTGTCGTTAACCACGAGTGAAGTGACTATGAACAGTGTGCATTTACGTGTCATATTAAAAAATAAAATAGAAACGACTGCGCCAGGTCATTGTCATGTTTATACAAATAATCAAGAAATGTAAAGGACCGGTTAACGTTCGTATACAATTACACTAAGTACGACCATGAGCAAAGCCAACAGGTGATTGTATGAAAGGTGAATGAATTAGATTTGAATGACGTTTTATATGTGTTTACGAAACGCTAAGTTGAATCATTTATATTCATGTTCGGCATAAACTTAATATTGTAATTTACTTTAAATATATAATATAATTATGTTTTTATGCCCCCGAAGGTGGGCATAAAGTTATCGCACTGTCCGTCTGTCCGTCTGAAATTCCGTCACACTTTGCGTTTAGGTTTCGAAAAATGTGGAAAAACACTTTGCGTTTAGGTTTACAAAAATGTGTTAAAAGGGGACATATGTCATCATATGGTGACAGATCATGTATATTAACATTTTCATTTAAATCCGAGCTATGTTATCTAACATTTTACACCCTGCATTTCGTCTTCTTCCTGCGATGCATTATCAGTATTTGGTGTTTGTACATTATTCTGAACTCTTGTGAACAAGACAGATTTGAACTGATATTTGTAGTTACAGTTACTTTCTTTTATCTTTCCTCAGAGAGGTGTTATTATGTTGCTAAGTCGTCAATTAAGCCACTGAATAATTGTATATATATACATATGTATATATCAACAATTAACTATATTGATTATAATGTGTTATTGCTGTTTTCAAATTTAAATTATAAATACATGATATCAAAGTTTATTTATAGGGGTGTGTTTGGTGGTAATTCTTGGCTAAGGGAGAGGTTCGGCGCGCAATCATCTGCTTTTAACCCCCAATATTTTGTATTATCAGTGCTAAGGCGGTGACCCTGGCATTATTCATCGATATGTTTAATGTGGTATTGTTTGTTTTTGTCCGGTATTGTTTAATTACTTGCCTTAAATAAAGAAGGCATTGCGGATATTAAAACGAATTTTTAAACTGATAATATTTCTGGGGTGTGATTATTACTATATTTTCTTATTTCAAAATAAGATATTCAACGCCAACTCCGGATTTCATCTCCCGCAAGATACGGAATAAGCTAACGTTTAGGTTAGTTAGTGCAGTTTTGGGAGAATGCAGTTTTATTTATGTTATACAATATTAAATAAAATCCTAAGAGATGAATAAAACAGTTTCAAGATAAAACTTCAAATTATTCGACTTAATTAAGTTATAAATAGTTTAATGAACTTGGTAATGCGTATCGCGAACGTTCTTTTCTATACATTAGAATATTCTGACTCTTGAAGTGCTACTTTAAGCCCACAAACGGATTCTTGTGTTGCGAGAACAATGTAGGGCAAACGTGACGACCGTACGATAGTAGAGATAAGTGTCCATTCACGTAAAAATGCTCAAATAAACGGTGGTCCGAGCTAAGGCATCGCATGATGTCTAGATACGAGACAGATAATGGACAAAAGCTTTATGTAAAATCGGTCGAGTTTAACTGCTGTATGAACGATGTTTCTGTATTAAGGTCAAAGATCGTGATATACATGACAAAGCCTATAAAGACCAGTCTTCCTGTTGAAGATTTTTAAATACTCGAAGCTCGTTGCAAGTGTATACAGGTAGACATGTATCGATTGGTCGTCCTTGCTGCCGCGGTTGCCTTGGTGACTGCTGAGGTGATTCTTACTCTTCATGACTGTGGTAAGACACTTTTGGATTATTTAACGCTATTATTAAACTTAATACAATTAGTTCTAATCATTATTAGTAGTAATATTATTGCAAATTTGTATCACTCTAGCAGCAATACTGTGTGAGTTACGTGCGACATAAATGAAACAAATTGTTTAACATGAAAGGCTATTACTCCAGTGACATGACTCCCAAAAAGAACGAAATATTCAGATGCGTAAGTTAACATTGCTGTTTATATGTTTGTAACGTTTCACATCTCGAACACCAATACGTTTCGAGTAACGCAAACACAAGTTTTATAAAAAAAAAGTCTGCTTGCCTAATATGACCATGTATCTGATTATATCGACACAATCCAAACCAATATGTGGATGAGCGCAACTTTACAGTCTTGTTGATATGTTTGTAGAGTTTCAACAATTTTAGCAGAACAAGTTCCGAGTTGGGCTCGACACAAGTTTAAAAATATAATAAGTTTGTGTTAAAAAGGGGCATATTTTTGTTTGGTCAAAACAAACGAACCTAAATATGAGATTCGCAAGTTGTGTTCATTATTAAAAAGTGCTATAAATCCGATTAAATCCGAAACAAAAGTTCACAAGTGCGCCTGCTGGTTAATATGTTTTTTAAGTATCATCACTCAAATGTCTCCATCTGAAAGTATAACACACACACAAGTGTAGAAAAAAGACCCAGAAAGCTGTGAGTTGGCATGTACATACAAATTTACAGCAAAGCGAGACTCGTTAATCTTAAACATAATAATAAACGTTTTATCTAAAAAAAAAAGTTAATGTACCGCTGGCATACGTATTTTCATTATTCCTATATAAGGTAAACACAGAATCTTTACATCGTATTGGTAAGACAGTGTTTAGGTCGCCGTGGCGTAGTGGATGTGGTGTCCGCCTAGCAATCGGGAGGTCACGGGTTCGATCTCCACTGTGGGAGCTTTTTTTAGATCTCCCCCAAAGACACCAAGTACTGGTTCTAGTCCCAGGAAACGGACTCGAGAGCGTTAAAAATAAGCCAGAGGCTTTCTATGCAATCGAGCTTAAATAAATTGGTTTACAATAAGACAGTGTTTCTTAAATGAAAATGGGGTCCGAAAGCATGCTAGTATCGTGTGTACAACGCTTTACTTGTCTTGTTACCAGGGTCCCACGATTCTATTATTAACTCTGTGAGGGTTGAGCAGTGCGACTCCGAGCCGTGTATCGTTCACAAGGGACAGGACTACACCGTGCATGTGAACTTCACAGCAAGTATGAATTAGCCGAACATGTGGCACAGTGGGGCTTGTTGATGGTGTTAATTATGTTATTAATTATTGAAAAGGACATTTAACTCTCCACAGTTTCCTCTTCACATACTGAGAAATCGACACACTCGCAATGTTGGAAAGTCCGTAATTCATTTAATTACTAGGATTTTAAACAACTGGTTGTAAAAGAAAAGAAAAATAACCACAAACTAAAAGAAAAAATTAATACTTACAAGGAATTTCTTTCAACCCAAATTTAAAAGCGTCTCAAATCTCTTTTCAACTTTTAAGTTTAAAACTATAAGTGTGTTGTCGTAAATTTACCACGCGGCCCATGCAACCAATCGACTTCGCTTTCAGAAATCTTAACTTTACTAATAACACTCCCTTGTTTAGCTCGCACTGTACAGGAAGCCCACAACGTTCTTCACGGCGGTCTGGGCTTCATCTCCGCCCCTTTCCCTCTGCAGCCAGAGAACGCTTGCCAAGGTAGCGTCACTTGCCCCATCGTAGCCGGACAGACGTACGAATATGTGCAGACCATGACATGCCCGACATTCGCTCCAAGCGTACGTTTGCATATGTCGATACTGATTTATATTTAATATTTTTTCGATAATATAATATATTTATTATTGAGGATACAACTGAACGCCAATAGAGAATCACTTTTCTTAAGCCATATTATTTATAAATTACCCGATATATGCCCGAATTAAAGCCTAATGTTTTAAGTGCCATTTTAAAGCAAACATTACATTTCGTAATGACGACGAAACTCCAATGTAAAAACAATCGTCCCATGCGACATTAAGAATAGTTATAATATTGTATATATTCACTTAGTCATTCATTGTATTTGTAACTAGTATTTATCTGGAACGAGAACGTTTCTTTTTGTAGATTACCGTGACAGCCAAGTGGGAAGTAAAGGATGAAAACAAGCAAGACATTTTCTGCTTCAACACGAGGCTTCAAATAAAAGCATAAAGTTGTTATGTTATTTACGTGTTTTGTTGAAGTGATATTTAATTGACGTGCTATGAGTTACAATGTAACATACGAAAACAATAAAATAAAATGTGCATATTTCGTTATCGGATCTTTTGTGTTTGGAACGTACGTTATATCAAATAAATTAGCTTAAAAGTCGTTACAAGGTTAATAAAAAAAACACATTTTATACCATTATCAGACGTGCATTGAAGGTATAACACCCCATGGAATAAACTAGCCTCTATACCACCCTGTTTAATAAACCTGTCGCGTGCTATTTTTAGATCATTTGTGGGGTTTTCCAAAAATAGGAGAATCTGCGTTTGTCAACTGCGGAAGAACTTAATCGTCTAAAAATGCGATATTTGAACATTATTAATGTAAACATGGAAGAAATAATAGGATAAATAGAATATTATGTGAGTGTTGGATAAAGATCAAGTTTATCATGCGAGGCTAAGAACCATGGTAGCGCGAGGCTTGTTCGAGCCGAGCATGCTAAACTTTATCTTTATACAACACTATATCGTTGACCTAAATTGAATATAAGAAAACCAAGGAAACCTATCTTGTACATAAGTGCTTTTCATCAGGTAACGCGCAACATATTTCCAACATGTAAAATAACAAGTTCCGATACTATATTGGCTTATTTCTGCCATTAAGTTCTGTCGTTTTTTGCGGGTTTGAGAAAGGGGGTTTAATGCATGTGCGTTAAGTGTCGTCCAAGATAATCCTGTGCAATCCACCAAATTCCCATCATCGTGGCTATCCGTTATAAAATAGGGTCTTGGTTATCGTGTTACCTTTATCTTACAATATTTGGAAAATGTAAGTTTGAACTTCTCTTTTGTGCAAATTTGTACCGAATTTTATCAATTAAGTCAGAATCGTTAAACAAGTATTCTTATTACGATTTAGAATGCTACACATTGAACTGTTATTAAATATAAATTATTATCAAAAGCATGTATTTAAAATTAACACACGAAAAAAGTTAAATTAATGAATATGTTTCTTTAAAGTGCATTTATGAAAACATATAATTATCATTCAATTGGAATCCATGTTTTCCTTGTCATAGTCTGTTTAAGATATAAATGAGCATGTTTTCAGGAAAACTGGGTCTGCATGAATGTTTCTCGTTAATGTAACTTATCAGTGACAAAATGTTGATATTGTTTATTAATTTTACAAATACAGTATACACAATATTCGACAATTATGGAAGGGAAAGACCGCCAATATTATTTATCAATAGAAATGTTGCACGTGTTGAATATTCAGCTCATTTGTTTAACAGAGAATTGTTCAAATGCTAAAATACAACTTCTTAATATATGCTTTGTACAATTGTTAAGTGTAAAATGTTGTATGTTCCGATTCTACAAATTCACGGTACGCATGTGTAGAATTGCACTTTGTTATTAGAGTAAATTAACCGTTTGTTAAACTTTAACAGGGTTAAATGTTTAAATACACACATGTTACTTCATAAACTACAGATCTGAAAATAAAGAAATCGCATATATAAAGTCTACATTTTAATACACCTAATATTGTAAATCATAATAATGAATAAAAGATAATAGATCTATCGTAAAGTAAGTCGATGAAAAACTACATTAGCATCTTGAATATTTTTAAAGTTGTACGATCCGTATTATTAACCTGCTACAAGTCAGCATCTAACAAGTTTACACTATACAATTGTGCAGAACACAAGTCGACGAATCACAATTCAACATTTTACAACGCATTGTCATATTACGATGTAACCCGTGTTAGGGTACAAATTATCGTTAGTAGTAGCCTCCCTTCTATTATTGTAGACGACTCTAGATTAAGGTAAGGATTTATTAAGATATATCATTATCATCATTGTTAGATATTGATGGATGCAGATGGGTGTTGGCGCATTGGACGACTTAATAATTGGTTCTCAACCACCTTCGTGCTGTAAACAATTTACTTTGTAGCATAATGTAAATGAACAATGCACCTGCAATTTACATATTTCTTTCATTACCGTTTTAGGTTTAAACATCTGATTTGACATGGAATTCTGCCCCCATTATATATTGAATACAGACCAGATTCAGCTTGGCTACGTTTAAATAATTTGTGGTGGATTTACATTCCCATTTAATGGGATATTCATGCCCAATATATTTTAAGCATCTAACCTAGTTCAAATGTGTTCTCTTTTACCAAAGACTTACACTATAGACTGGGCTTTCCTCTAGCATGAGAGTACAAGGAACCACAGGACAGAGATTTTGTGTTGAACATTACTTCAAAGAGGAAGTATTGATCAACTTTTCAATGTTTATTTTAAAAAATAGACTGTTTGGCATCTGTGTGACATTTTGTTATAATTATAATGATAATTTATGGTTAGATTATAGTAATTTATTTGAGGTCGATTGTGAATATCTAACAATGATGATAATGAAATATCTGGAACGACAATTTACGCACAAGCATAATGTCCAGTATTCTCAGAACGCGACTTAAATGAACACATTAATGGATGATCGAACGAACGAACGAACAAACAATCCAACGATCGAACGAACGAATAAAGAGAAGAGCGAAGGAATGAGCAAACGTACAAACGAACGAATGAACGAAAGAATTGAATACAATACAATACAATGCAATACAATCCAATACAATACAATACAATACAATATAAAATAATAAAATGTGATAGAATATAAAAAAAGAATGTGAAAGAATATAAAATAAAAGAGTATAGTATAACAGAGTAGAGCATAGTAGAACAGAGTAGAATAGAGTAGAATAGAGTAGAATATAATAAAACACAATACAATACACTTGACGAATGAATAAACATAAATGTTGGGCTGCGTATGATGAATCGAACGATTTGATACTCGTTCGAGTATTACAATTTTCTCCTTTTCTCTAATATTTACAATTAAGGTATAACGTATGTAAAAGTTGCTTGCATAAACATAATATGCATAACATCTAATGGCCATACAGTTAAGTTATGTCGAAATCATTTAATGCACGGAGAAGTTATGGAGAGAACCAGTTTAGGGACAGACCGACGAACAGACTCACTGACAGACAACGTGAGTCATGTCAAAAAACATGTATCAATGTATGTTAACCTCTAACATTTTATCCGGGATTAAAATTTCGTGTCACAATGGTTCCCGGCATGAAAGAGTAGCATTGGTTCCTGGCTATGACGAAAAAAAATAATTTTGACGCGTCAACTGCGGTAAAACCGTCAATATTATTCACCGCGTAGAGATTGTTGTTAAACTAACTTTACAACTGTCAACTGTGCAGATGTAAACTTGTTACATCTCAATGTGTAAAGATACGCGTTGACATGTTTACATGCTAACAGTGGAAATTTGCAGTTCGTTAAAGTTACTTTTACAAATTTGTAAGTTTTATGCGGTGTGTATGCGATTTACAAATACAAGTAAATGTATATTTTACATTTTGAACATTTAAGTTTTTATTCATTGAACAGTTTTAATTGGACAATAAACAAGATGAACATTTAAGATGTATCCACCTTACAAATTAACATTGTTGAAAATTGAAACATAACATATCGAACATTGCTTATTTGAACGGATATTATTTGACATGTATGTAATAATCTATAATTGCAAGATTAAACATATCAGCTGAATATTCAACATATAAGCTGAATATTCAACACGTTCAACATTTCTATTGGTGAATAATTTTGGCGGTCTTTCCCTTCCGTAGACAATGGGACAAAAGAAAACAATCACTATTATTTTGAATACAATTCAAGTAGACCAGTCCGTTGGTAACAAGCTTGATGTGCAGTTCTTCTTTCTTCCGACGTCAGTTATCTTATTATACGGAGGGAAACAGGGGAGCTAACTGTGCAGTTGATATGTCAAAAGCGATAAATATTTTTGAAATGCGGTTAACTTAAGACTGCGGATATTACGGTATTGAACTTAATTTATAATCATGTAAAGAGCGTAAAGGTTACAAGACTCGAAAGCACTGTGCAAGTTGGAAGTTGGAATGTTATCCGTTAAAGTGTTTTTCGATCGGATTTACTTTAATCCAAATGTCTGGCTGTTGATAATAAGTTCCGCATAGTACTTCACTATCTCTTCATGGTCATTGACAGGGACTGGTGCCAATGTTAAGACGAGCGCGCACGTGTTAACTCGGATCTGTTCCCCGAACTCCACGTCTATCCGCTTGTGGAATCCGATAGCCGGTATTGCGGTCGCACCCGTCATCCACATGAGGACGTCGCTGGTAAGGATTTTTATGCCGTTCACTGAGACCTCTGATCCTGTACAATAAACAAAAGCACATTATAGAAAAAAAAACAATAAGGGGACAAGTTAAAGTTCCTGTCTTAGAAGCTATGGATGAGCTTAACCGGATTTTTCTAAATATTAACTTAATTCGTACAATTTGTGTAGATTATTAGTCTGTGTAAAAATGATATACAAATTTACCGCGCGTCGCTTGTAGAAATAACAGGAATGTCTGGGCCGTGGCAAGGTCTGTCTGTTTTTGGTTTCCCTCTCGGTATTGAAACTGCAGCAGATCTCTCAAAGCCTTCACAGTTACGGGTCGTAGTCGACCACTAAGTAGCGGCCACGCGTTCGACGATATCATGTCCAAAACGCCATGAGTTTTAAGTCCTATATGTTGAAAACAGGACTTCCATTTATTATTTTAGACGAAGGTTTATAATTAGTCACTAACACACGGCAAAGCTGGTTCGTTTATCTTTTATCGACCCGCTGTCGATATAACGGCCAAGTGCATATGTCTTACGGCTAGAGCCGATTATAAGCATTCAACAGATTACGCAATTATTGACGTATCTCGTGTGTTGTAATATCATTGACGAACCACTCAGTTTAAACAAGACAAAACATGTCAATTATTAAACATCAAACGTTTCCAAAACAAATTTCGGATTCTGGGTTTGTAATGAATCATTGGAAACTTACATGGGAATTAGTAACATCGCTCTAACCAGTCTTTCGACGTTTCCAAAAATGGTGTATAAATTAAATTAAGATTAATGAATGGAAAAACAGAAAATGTAAGTGCATATCGTTGTATGTTATTGTTATATGCCTTGGATTGAGTTGCATTGAGGTCGTTTATAAAATTAAATTGGATGACAATTTTTGAAGCTAAAATATTGTCATCAATCTTATCTGTGGTTTCAGTTGTAATCGATATTTTCATTAATTCAATTCTGTACTACGTAGACGTCTTTTTTTGCGTTGATTAATGGTTTAATTGTTTTGTTACCTTGAGCTAAAGAGTTTTGTTCAGTTGACGGCGCGCGATGAGGTTCTTATCATATAACGAAACATGAGCCGGGCCGACATGATTATATCGGCCCAATCGATATGCATATCGATCTTCTCGTGACGTCAATTGTTTCTATTTGTAGTAACGACATGTCTTGCAATAGAAAATTGTTTACATTTATTCAGTATGCCGTCAATATTTCAAACAAAGAAAGTGGAACAAATAATTCAAACTGTTTACCTTCAATAAACTGATCCAGCTCCTGCTTACAAGAAGACACTAAGTATTCGGCAAATGCACCTTCCAAAAGTTTTATGTGATTTTTTTTGAATGCGGAGTGGGGCAAAATGAAGCCGACGTCATGAGCCTCGCTGACGATATCGCAATATAGCTGACGAAGATCTGCCTCATTAGGCGTCGTTTTCATCTAAAATATTATTATAACTAAATACAATATTTTGAGCATATATACATATTTTATCACATCGTTAAAGTATCATAGGATTTGTTTTATACAATACGTGTAATAAACTTGGTGAAAAAGTAACATTTTGTGGCACAAAAGCTGTTGTTTAAGTTTTTGTCCGAAACAGGCAAACAACCAACATAAATAAGTATGTGTTCTTTTTGTACAAAATGTGTCAATCAGTGCTTTAGTTGATGGAATGTCTTATTTGTTGTAACAACTTTATAAATCATGATTGTAATGAGTTTGAACTAGTCGAAACACGCTGCATATTGTTGACTCTATGTTTACGGACAAATTGTTTTCCCGATGATGCAACAAGTATAAAAGATACGCTTATAATATTATTGGTTTATTATCGTACCTTATCAATGACGCCCCTAATACGATCGTCTATGTCATAATTGCTAACCGGAGCGTCTCTTTGCCCAGTCACATACATGACGACCGTGTCCGCAAATATGGGGAGCCCTGGTCCGTCTTGGAGTATAGACAAGGCAGCTAACTGTCCTAGATGGAAATACGTCTTCTTTTTCAATTCCAAGTAGTTTTGTTGAAAAGTTAGACGCCCTGTTGTACCTGTAGATATCCAGTAACACGACGAATCATATTATACAATTAGGTGAGATATAAAGAACAATGAATACTTCTAAAATGAAACAATGTTGCCAAATACGCTCTGCACACGCACATTAAAATTCCGGAGTTGACATGGAGAGATTCTGAATATTTAAATTAAAAACAAGTAAAACCTAGAAGACCTTATCGACGAAATTTTGATCAAGTATAGATTTGTATTAAACTTTTCACATGTCTGCTTATATAGTAAACATAATGCATGCATTTAATAGTATACAACACACATACGCTATGTCGAGTGTGTTTTGTTACGCGTTTCACGAAGTATTAGAAATCGAGCACAAAGAAATCTCGAAATGAAAACCACAAAACATTGCCTCGATCAAAATTAAACATGCGCTCATCGGTATATCGTAGACATTTTATTCGCAACGATTTTCATACTGATATTGACTTTTATCCACCCGCTAGATTTTACAGAGGGAATAAAAAAAAATAAAAAATTTACTGAGGCTTTATTAAAACGAAACATGGAATATAATACCACACTAGCTGTCGATTTTCACGTTTATTATTAAAATATTAACGAACGGTGTAAACGCCTGTATATTCTTGTTTAAAATGAAACGGTCTGACCAAATATGAACTATATTGTCCTTCTGTGGTCATCCAAATCTAATATCTTATGATGTTTCGTCTCAGTTGACCAAACTGCATTTCTGTCCATGTTATTTTTTTAAGGGTATTTGAGTCCCCGTAGTCTAAGCATCCTTCCCACATGAGTAACAAGCTAAAGGGTAGTATTGTTATGCTGCTAATGTACGTGTGCATTTAATTGATGGTGTCCTGTCCGGTGTCCTACCATAATTGCTTTCGGTAGTAACTTCCTTCTATTTAAGGCATATTCAGAGGCATATTCAGAGGTATTCAGAGGTAAGATAATGCGTTGTTTGCTTGATAATTCTCATAAGCGTCTGGTTTCTCTGTGTATTCATCTATATGTTCAAGCTTATCTGCTGGTTCGTGTCCAGGAGCTCAACGATGATCGGGTATCTTCTGTGCGGCAAATCTTAAAGAATTTCTGTGTAGTCGCACATCTTTCGCTAGATGTGGCAGTCAAGATCGATTCCTCTAATCAATACCTTAAATTATGCTTAACAGTTACTGTAGTGTTTTAGTGTAGCAAATGCTCAAGCTCAAAGTTCTTGTTGCAGACCTTATACAATTTATTTTGCCTATATGTGATGATTGACTCTCCTGCCTAAATTTAGCGTAACACATGAATTTTGTTACTTTCTTCTCCTGGGCCGATGTAGATTGAAGAAATGACCCGGTAGCTTCAGAAGGATCCTGTCTAGGTTCACAAACCGCTGTATATCTGAGGGAGACATTTGAAATCCACATCGAACGAAACTTTTGAACAACAAACTTATTCTAAAGCAAATGCCCAAACTGAAGAAGCTAGTTTTGTACAAAACAACGATTCCCCATAGTGATTATGCTGTTGTGTGGAAAGAGTGTCATTGGCCCCACGCCTCTAATTTCAATTCTCTTGGTTTTTTACCGGAGTTACCAACCTGTTTCTGGTATGTAATATTTCGTGGTAGCACATGAGGTAACGTACTATGTACTGCTATATTGATGGTTATTTATAAGTATAAGGGTTTGTCAACTGAAGGCTTTATATGCCGCATGTAATTCTATCAGTCGAAAATAGTATTTGGTTTGTTACTGAGAAGCGAGTAGTGTTAAAATACAAACTGTGTTCATATGAAGATCAGAGAGTATCATCATTATAATAAGCATACGATAAAAAGACCTTTCACAAACGAGCTATGTGTCAACTGGTTCAGAACGAGGCTCCAGAATTCCCGTCGTAAACCACCAACGTCGACACCATCCTCTCCTTGGAAATTAATCTGAAGCTTGCTTGCAAGATCGTTCTGTGAGACCCGGATTAGACCCAATGCATCCAACAATGCATGGCATCGTCTAACTTCCATAAGGAATGGGTTGTTGGACGAATTACCAAACAAAGCTTCCGCGTATGTTCGTAGGCTGTTCATTAAGTGGTCAGGAAGATTGGTATCTCTGAAAGATAAATGTTCGAATTAAGGTTTTATTGCTTACAAGTATAAGACGATTGCAAATGACAAACATGGGTGAAAACGTCGAGAAAAATGCAGGTGTTACATACCGATCTTCATCAGTCGTTTGAATTTCCGGCAAAAAGTCTTGCAACGATGTTTGGTCAGGCATGTGCGCCCTAAAGAATAAAGTTAATCAATAAACAATGCATTCCTTACGATATCGAACTAACTAGTCAACGCCAGTGTTGTGTTGATAGTATGATTTTGTTTTCGTTTTCGAGTAGTCGAGTCATTATATAGCAAAATCTGGTGGAAAGACTTATTAAAATTATAAAATAATTATGATGCATGTTATGTTGATGTCAGAATATTTAATATGTATAACGTCTATACACCGGTCGTAGTAAATTAACACTTGAAAAGACTAGTTCATGTCTGACACATAGATAAGCGATCAAAGTATTTCATTTTAATTAGGTTTTAAGAATATCTATTCCGTAATGCGAACAATGAACAGTTCAATAAAAAATAATACAATTGGATGTCGATTACACGGTCGTTTCGTCCCAACCAAACCATGGGAAAGCCGGCTTCCCGATGAAGGGGTCTTTGCTCCTAAAACAATGTTTAAAAAAAAAAAAAAATATATGAGGTTATTTTCGAAAACGGTTTATATTATTTCGCGTTTGTCTTTTTAAATATTAAAAATAGTGTAGATGAACATGCATATATATTTTACAATGTTAACTTATGATGATCATAAAAACCGACCCTTTATTAAGAGGTCAAACTAGGTCCTTCGACGTGTGATTCAGTATGACCTATAGTACATATTTGATACGAGTTGTAATAATACGGTTTCCGCATTTCTTAAACTATGCTTAGCATTCGTAGAACATTAATCACAAACACAGATCGACGGTTTTAACACGAGAACCCTAATAATTTTGCAATCACACAGGAGAAAATACGAACTCTGCCCGAACGCCTTTGATTTTATTAACGTTTTTGCTTATTCTGTGATTAATTAAAACAGAAAAAAGTAAAACGATCCATCCTACCTCAGCAGTATCTTCGAACTGTTGAGTTGCCAATTCCCCTGATAATGTGTCCTCAGCGCTTATTTGTAGTGGCGAAGTACCACTATCATCGTTCGACATCCGGATATGATCCTTTAAGTTATGCATTAATTATCAATAAGAACCTACTAAACATTTGACACTGTAATCCTGCGGTGAATTCGAACATAAAAAAATATTATTATCTTCAAACAAAATCTGAATCAGCTAGTCATCTTGTCTGGCTGCAGGCTGGTAAAGACAAAGTGTTTACATGTTTGATATAATATGCAGCACGACGACGATGACGATGACGATGGTGATGATGGTGATGATGATCATGATGATGATTATGCTGATGATAGTGATGGAATTCATGATAATGATAATGATGATGATCATGATGATGATGATGATGGTGATGGTGATGATGATGCAGATGATGATGATGTTGATGATGATGATGATGATGATGATGATGATGATGATGATGATGATGATGATGATGATGATAATGATGATGATGATAATGATGATGATGAACGTTTTAGCTTATTGTGTGGTTAATTAAAACAGAAAAAGTAAAACGATCCATCCTACCTCAGTAGATTCTTCCAATTGTTGAGTTGCGACTTCGTCCTCTAATGTGTCCTGGGCGATTGTTTGTATAGATGACGAGTTAGAACTATCAGAACTGTTTCTATCTAGAGAACATCCGGACTGCAAGACATCTAAACTCCGGCGCGCCGGACGTTCAAACCTCGTCATACGAACTCCGTCGTTAGAGCGCTGGCCATTTAAATTCCGTCGCCTGACATTGCCACTGTCATGATGCTGATACTGATGTAATACAATGAATGACAAGATTTACTTCGTTATTTCGACGTACCACTATCACCGTTCGACAGTCGGAGGATCTGAACCTTTTAGTAATATATTAATTATTATTAAAAACCTACTAAACACTTGAAACTGCAATCCTGCTGTGGATTCGAACATAAATTATATTATTATCTTCAAACAAAATTTGTTTCAGCAAGTCATATTGTCTGGCTGCTGGCTTAAGTGTTTACATGTTTGATAGAATATGCAGCACTTGATAGTTATAATAAAATAGTTATTAAAAATACAAGTTTATATAATGACGAAGACGACGACGACGAAGCCGACGATTATGATGACTATGATGAATTTAGACTTAATTTCGTCTCTTAAAACAATAGAAATATCGTAATATTAGGCCATTTTCCTGCCCTACATCCATCGTCGGCGGAATGAATGGGACATGTTGTTTTCCACACTAATAATAGTACAAATAATATTGTATTATGTGGTGTAAATGCTGTTGAACGTATAATCAATTAATATACATATAATTTTTAACTTGTGTACGGTGCATGACATTCAATTTCATAATTTTAACTCAAACATAATGTCACATCTTTTACCATAAAATAACATAGTAAAATTATAACACCGTTCTAAAATACTCAAAAAACAAAACCGATTTTAATAAATGTATATGGCATTTACATCGCAATAGTGACGGTTTAAAAAAAATATGTATTATTAAAATATATGAAATATATAATAATACGTGTAACATTTTCTGATATAATTGTGTGAATTCAGAGGACTAAAAATGTATCCACATATTTCAACAACATCGGAATGCTACCATCATAAAAATTAACACTTTTTTTCACAATTGGATACATCAAAACTTTAACTTATATTTAAATAAATAACTATTACAAAAAAAAAACTAACTGCATGAAATAGTTTTTGGAATAAGCTTATATAGGCTAAGGATCTATTGGAGTACAATTCTGAATCGCTTGATGTTTTATAGTATTGCGGTGCGGTGATGCAATTTGATGACTGTTGATGCTTCCAGGACTGACAAAGCATCAGAAAAGAAGACTTTCGTGAAGTCGTGGTCTTCTCTGTTTGCCTCATTCATAAAGGCTTCCACCTCAGGTGAGTAGTTTGGAAAGTGGAGACATGTTGGTATTCACTCGGCATGCGCTGTCTGTCTGGGTGTGCACGTACGCATCTCCTCCTTTCTTGACTGAGTCTGTTGCTGAATCACCTGGCTACTCCCTTATCTGTGCTTCCTGTTGGTACCTTTTCTTAATTATGGGTAGAGTTATGGCTTTCTCTCTCTCGTCACTGTGCTCGTATTTTGTGGTGAGAAGGGTGGGTGTGGTTAAGATTGTGATGTTGGTGTATACGCCCAGCGGGAAATGGGGAAGAAAGTGCGGATCAGAGGCTTTACCGTCCTTCATGATCTTTTTAACGGTTTGTATTCCTATCTGTATGAAATGGACGAATGTTCGTGGTCTGTTCTATCACTCTAAGTGGTGTAGATCTCACTGCACCGATGATTATGTTTCTTGTTTTGGGCTCTGACCGGAGTCTGCTGTCGAGAATGGGCAGCCTTCATTCAGGACTTGGATTTGTATACCAGATGAAGTCTTACTGTGGCTCGGTACACCGTATTGAGGATTATTTTGTTTGTCAGCCTCCCACTATGTTGCCGCCAGCGTCCTTCCTGCTTTTGCCTCTCCGCTATCTACCTTTTGTTTCCATGTCATTCTCTTGTCAAATGTGACCCAACGTAGGTTTGTTGGTCTTCATACTGGCGCGGAGTGTTGTCAGGCGTGTATCCTGGAAGGGCATCTCATGGCGAGTACCATTCTTGCTGTTTTCAACTAAAAATGTCATGTTTGGCTACGTTGCGAGTATCTCTAGTTTGTTAGTGTACGGTATGCAGCCTCGTTCATCCGTTTTTAGGACTCTTGGGTTCTGTCAGGGTTACATCACTCACTCCTAGCTTTTTGTAAAAGGATCTCCCCTCTTCCCACCTGGAGCGTATGTTTCCAAGAATCCATATCCTCAGGCTAGAAGTAATAATACACCTTTTAATTGCATGGTGTTCCTGTCTTGGTGCTTGTTGTGTATATCACCCCTAGTCTCGTTCTTATACCGCTCATTAGTCCGGAGCTTTATAATTTTCCAGGAGGACCTGGCTTATCTCGCAACTAGTCCTAGTATTTTATTGCCTTAACCAATTCAAAATTAACTTTGAGGCATTTGGTTACTATCGACTTTGCTTCATAATACCCATAGTACTCAGGGTACCATGAACAATAAAATAATACAATGTCTGAGGAATGGTACCTTCAAAGTGTATCCGAATTCCATAGAAGATCAACGTTTAGGTTTGACGAGTTTATATCAACAGTACAATACAACATCCAACAGATGATGCGTAATACTTGGTTATTTGTAATTAGGTCTTTCACCATTTTCCGCCAGATAAAAAGCCCAACAAATGTACTTTAAGGCCGATGGTAAAATTGCATTTGCTTCCATAGGATGCGATGGAAGCATGGGAAATTTATAAAATAAAGTCTTGTTTCAGAACATTACATGTTGACTGTAAATGAAGCAGACTGGTGTTCCTTATTTCGTCAGTTACGTAACTTTGAAGAAGATGTTCCTACAAATTCTCAAATACCCACAAAAAGGTCAGCACTTGGGGTGTGCAGATCGCGAATTTATTCTTTTATCAACTTGACCAAACTTGTACAGACTGTGTGTTGCTAAGAAATCTTTAATTTAGGATAACATTAATAATAGTCTGAATTGGAACATGTGTAATTTACCTTTTACTCGTTTTTGTTGAGAAAAAAGCAAAACTTACTTTGTTGTTATCCTATTATATTTCTTTATATCTGATATTGAATTAATCCTGAACTATTTTGACCTATAATATAACCTTAGATTTACTGATCAAAACAGCCTATCTTTGGATACAATCAATCAACCAATATTTGTTTTGCCCCTTTTCGTAAGAAAAACAATAAAACAAAGACACTATGAAACAGTGAGACTTAATTTTTGTCCATTGTAATAAATGCAGAAACAGCTGATATCTAAGCACAAACAACCTATCGGCATATACGGTTGATATTTATATTCATACGACCTGTCACGCTCTGTCTGTAACCAGCAAAACATAGAACACAGCAAAACAAAGGACACTGCCTTAGATTAAGCCAAGACATTATTGAAGACTTCATTATGTTACAATTACAGACATACTTTAATTACGCACAAAATAATCGCAATGTGGCTAGATCATATTGGGTTGTTTATTGTTACTCAGTTGAAACAGTATAGTGCCCATATACGTTTTACAACTCTGACAAAATAATACTGTTTTGACAATGATTTTTGAATGCACTTAGACCCCAAACAAGCAGTATGACACTGCAATATAACATACAAATAAGGTATAAAGGACATTGACGTCGCGGTTAAATCATCCGTCTTTCATGCAGAAGGTTCTGATTCAATATTTAGACGCGATCATAGTTTTTAAAAAGCATTAAACTACGTTTTCAAGTTTCACAATGATTGGACAAAATATGCGACTTCCAGATGGTCAACAATATTAGAGTAAAGCCCAATAAGGAAAACTTCACATCCCTTGTGGTCGTGTTTTTCAGCGAACCGGACACATTTGCAAACTAAGCCATTATATCATTATAACAAATAAACCTAATGATGGGGCCAATTTTAATCCCAAAATCATGATTTAAACATGATTGAAAGAGTACCATAAAATGAAACATAACAATTACCAATATTCTTGAACATGCAACTAACATAATTGTTAACTGTTAACTATAAATGAATAAGGGACATCAGTTTACCCCAGGGTGGGCCAAGTTTGACCTGATGGATATGGTTTGAACTATCTTTGTAAACGACCAATATATGGTGTTACATGGATAGTACAAAAACTGTGGGCTTTTCGGTGTCAGAGAATATTTTTGAATTTTCACTAAACACATAAATGGAAAACAATTTAGCAACAATTAAAGACCGCTTTTTGTAGAAGACCACACTACGAAGTTGAATTCCAAATATTTCATCTCTCAGCCTTGTCTTTGAATATACGAAGATTCAGTTTTATCTCTATATACATGTAAGCAACGGACTAGGCGATATCAAACACTTTGAAAGAGGGTCCAATAGAATTATACCCGTAAAGTTTTGTAAAATATTTCCAGAAGGCTTATGAGAAGAATTCGCTGAACAAAACGTTAACTTATGCACGAACTGATGGACGATGGACGTTACGGTATCATCAAAGCCCCCCCCCCATCAACACTATCTACTCAGATGAGCTTATAATTATTAATTGGCTGTTAAAACGTTTTTTTAAACCACGTCCGTTACTACCTGAACATTATCATAGTCTTCTGAAGTGGAAACGTCATCATCAGCGCTGGGATTCTGTAATGGAATGACCTGGATATAAGAACTAAAATAGCATATTGAAACTTAAGCAAATATAAAAACAACACAATATGGCAGAAGGGTTCTAGATCGCTAGACATATGTATAATAAAATTATATATGAATCTTTATAAATCTTGTGTCAATAGAGCAGGGTCAATTGAGCATGACAAGTTTTGACCACAGGCGCATGATTTGAACAATTCTTGTAGAGTACCATTATATGATGTCATTACCACATATGAAAGCTGAGGACAATATGTTGTCGGAAACGAATATTTTAATTTTCCTTCATAACTTTATATGAATCATATGAAATAATAGGCTGGGCTAATTTTGTCAAAAGGGGCATGGTTTGAACAAACTTGCTAGAGTACTACTATTTGATCTCAGATATCGAATATAAAAGCTGTGGGTCTTGTAGTTTTAGAAGCAAATACTTTTTAAAGTTAGGTTGAATATAAGTTTACATTTATCCTGTAAACCAGGTGCTTAGCCAGTGTTGACCAAAATGGCATGATTTGAACTTACTTATTAGAAAACCATTATTTTATTTACATACCATATACCTTACCACTGGGCCTTGCGGTTTCAGAGAATATTTACTGTTACTCGAAATGTATACGATGGTTTCGGACGCCGCCGCTATATTTCACTGGACGCAGAAACGAATTTTGTCTGTCACCCATAATGTAAGTGTTGCTACGCATAATTCTATTTTACATATGTAACATTGGTCATTAACCAAGCAAACTAGTTGTTGCATACCAAATGTCGTTTTGAAATAATGAAAAAGTTTACGACTGCCCTATAAAATAATAGAACTCACAACCAAGCATAACGACTGTGCACACCATTCACGTGTACACTGTGACCTTGGCCTCGACGCGCTGCTGTGGCGACACATCATCCATATATTATGATTATTTGTGTCAATTTATTTCGAAATATCATTATGCACGACGATAATATTGGTAATATAATATTACTATTATATTAGTTATATGCACACAATCAAAGTGTCACATGTTACCTTGACCTTTAAGCGAGTGAGCGACGTTGTTTTTGCACGCAACACGTCGTCTTGATATATTGATTTGTGCCAGTTAATCTTTAAATCCAATTTTTCATAAACCTTTTTATGGATCGGACAAAACCATTTACTTTCACATTACTGCGAAAACTTTAACTGTCTACTGTCTACTGTGAACTTGATCTTGAAACGAGCAGCATGGTTTTTGCACGAGACACATTGTTTAAATATGGTAATTATTTGTGCCAATTCCATCACGTACTCCCATCATGAACAACAAATTTATAAGTCGGACAAAAACATGTGCTTCTACTTAATATAGTAATACCAATACATATAAACAAATTTGAAGTGTCCACTGTTACCTTGACCTTCCACGGTTACCTTGACGTTAAAGCGAGCGACAACGGTTTGCACGCATAACGTTGTCTTTGATATGATGATCATTTGTGAAAAAGTACTTGGAAATCAATTATGCACAGCAAAGGTTTGGGTAGGACAAAAACAAATTTTTAATAAAAACATATAAGGAGTAAAAAAAACGTCAAATATCCACTATAACACTGACCTTAAAGTTAGCGACATGGTTATTGCACTCAACACCTAGTCTTGACATGTTAATCATATGGGTTAATTAATATTGAAATCCCATCATGCCAAACAAAGTTAAAAGCTTAACACAAACATTAAATTTTTACTAAATACATATTAGGACATTTCGAAAATCCTATGTATCCACTTTAACCATAAACTTGAAGCGAACACCATGGTTGATGCACGGGACACGTAATCTTTACATGATTATCATTTGCGCCAATTTACTTTGAAATTCCACAATACACGACAACGTTATGAGACGATCGCGAACACATAACAGGTATAGGCAAATTCTGCAAGAGTCATCCGTGACCTTGATCTTGAATTTAGTGATATGGTTATTGTATGGCGACAAAATAAGAAGCCAGTCACGAGACAGACACACACACTCACACGCACACACTCCCACACACACACCCCCTCCCCCCACACACAAACATACATCATTAGTGCGAGCCGTTTGTCGTTATAAGGGCATGCTTAGAAAAACGGAAGTTTCTGGGACCATCATACGATGTTACCTGCCTAATAAAAAAAACCTTTGGACCGTTTCGAAAAAGTTCGATTAGCTTTCACTATACGCATTACAACGAAAAATCGTAGCCAACAGGGTTGGTCACATTTGACCACACGGTAGACTTGGTAAAAGGCCAAAATATGTAATACAAATAAGTCCCTTACCGTTAATGTTTCAAAAAGGATTTTTTAGTAATTTACAATGTAAGTCTATGTATAAATCATCTCTAAAATTATTTAGCTTTTTGTGACCAACATATACAGCGGACCGAATATCTTTGACGGAGGACAACATGCGGTCCTGAAAGTTCAACCTGTTGATTGCACAGTTGAGCCAAAAGCTAAAACAAACATAGATAACATGTTATAATTCGATACTTTTAAATCATTCTTAGAAGTGCACAAGTTAATATCATTGCATGTCGACGTCATTTAAACAAGTGCACGAAAACGCTTTACAGAATTAATACTATTTGTATACCTCATATTTTCTGTATCTTGAATGAGTAAACGATATCAACAAGATAACCTTAGGGAAGAAGCCGAGCGCGTTATCAGCAACGTCAGTCATATTATTTTTGTTTAAACATGAGCCTGACTCTTGATCTTGACTGCAAAAATGTAAGCATTTTAAATTTAATTGTTTGTAGCGACATGGACGCGCACACATCCGATTTGCCAGATTTTGTTCAAAATGACAGCTCTAAAAATATTGATTTTCTACCTGATAATTATACTGTTGATGAATGTAATGTACGCTGTTCTTTGGATAAGGGACGTTTAAATAGTAACGGATTGTATTTAATAGATATGTGTAAACAAACGGAATTTTGTATTTCGAACGGGAAAGTAAATGGGGATTTGGAGGGAAAATATACCTTTATTGGTAGAACTGGTTCGAGTGTTGTTGACTATGTTTTAGTTACAACAAATTTATTTCAATATATTGATACATTTTGCGTGCATGAACCAAATATTTTATCGGACCATTGTTTGATTGATTTCTCTTTTTCTTTTAATTGTCAAAATGCTCATGATAAAATTTATACTAGTTCAATGCACCAAGCGTATACATATGTTTGGAACAGTGAACATTAAACGTCTTATAATGAAATGTTAAACTCAGAAATATTTATTGATATACTGAATGTGTGGGAAAGAGTTAACATAATTGTTGCACTGCATAGGATATTGATGTATGTATAACGCATTTTGGTGATATTTTTGATGAAGTACTCTCCCCTTTATTTTAACGCCATCATAGGTCTCAGGGTCAGGAATATAACCCTTCAAAGATTGATAAAAAATGGTTTAATGCCGAATGTGCAGAGAAAAGAGCTTATTTCTACAGACACTTAAATATTTTTAGAAACGATAAAAGCGATGAAAACAGACGTTAATTTATTGATGCAAGAACGCAATTTAGAGTATTATGCATAAACACATAGGCTTATGTTTTGTTCACATGTTTTGTTTTAAAGTTGCTCTGTATGTATGCTTTTTTGTTTGTTTGGATGATTACATAATGTATTGTCTATTTATTTTGTGTGTGTGTATAGATGTTTGCCCAGTAGAATCTGTGTGCGAACTTCAGCATATTTTATTGCCTTTTTATTTGTTTGGACGAAGGTAAAATGTATTGTGTATTGACTGCAATTGTGTATTGACTGTGATAATTGATAATGGCTTTTGCTGTCTATGGTATGTTAACAAAAATGTAATCCTTTTTATTGAGAATGGATTATTTAAAGTATGTATCATACAACTGTCGTGGTCTAAATGATGTTTCAAAAAGAGCTGATGTTTTTAAATATCTAAAAAGTCTAAATGCCCATATATATTGTTTACAGGATTGCCATTTCACTTCTTCAATGGAAACACAAATTTACTCACATTGGGATGGTGAATGCTATTTTAGTTTTGGCACTTCTAATTCAAGAGGAGTATGCATTTTATTTAATAAATGTTTGGCAAATCTGAATGTTAAAGTGCACAATCAAGAACAAGATACAAAGGGAAATTTATTAAGTCTAGACTTAACAATAGATAACCATAGATTTACTCTGGGCACTTTTTATAGACCAAATATGGATACTCCTTTGTTTTATAGTAAACTTTTCAATATAATAGAGACCATAGGTAATGAGTCTTATATTGTATGTGGAGATTTAAATTTAGTACTTGACGTTAATATTGACTATGCCAACTATAAAACATTGAATAATAATAATAAGTCAAGGGAATTGTTATCTTCTGTAATCAATGATAAAAACCTAATAGACACTTTTAGTCATAAACGGGGATGCAAAATGTTTCACTTGGCGAAAGCCTAACACTGTCCAACAAGCTAGATTGGAGTTCTTTTTAACAACTAATGATTTTAGTCAGTATATAAGGAAATCTGAAATACATGCAAGCTACAAATCAGATCACTCCCCTATTACGTTGGAATTTAAATTTAGCAAATAGAACATGGAAAGGGCCTGTGGAAATTTAATAATTCATTACTTTATGACCTAGAATATATTCAATGTATAAAACAAAAAATTGAAGAAATTAAGCAACAATATGTCTTACCTGTGTATAACATTGAATATCTTAACACTATAGAGCATGATTTAATACAGTTCACCATAAATGATCAACTGTTTTTAGAAACTTTATTAATGGAAATCAGAGGTAAAACCATATCATATTCGAGCTTCAAATCCAAAAAGAAAAAAGAAAGAGAATATTATATTTCAAAAGCAATTGAAAACATTGAAAAAAAATTAACAAATGGAAACAGTGAAGAGCTCAATATATTGCATCAAGAACTCTTAGGCATTCGAAACTTGAAAATGAAAGGCGCGTTCATTAGAGCTAAGGCAAAGTGGACTGATGAAGGCGAAAAACCCTTAAAATATTTGTGTTACTTGGAAACACAATATGAACAATTAAAAACATTCCTTTCATTGAAAACGATGAAGGTCAACGGCTATCTGACAATCCTGGTATTTAAAAAGAAGCTGTCCAATTTTACATAAAATTGTATACAAAGTCTATTTTTAATGACTCTTACAATGTACATGATGACCTTAAAGGCATAAACGCAATTAAATTTAAAACCGAACAATCTCAATCATAAGAAGGCCTTCTTACACTTAAGGAAATATCAATTACTTTAACATATATGAAGAATGACAAAAGCCCAGAATCATATGGTTTTACAGCATAATTTTTAAAGTTTTTTGGAAAGATTTAGGCCAATTTATAGTGAGAAGCCTCAACTATGGTTTTACCTCTGGAACCATGTCAGTTACTCAAAAACAAGGTATAGTCACATGTATACCCAAAAATAATAAACCCAGACATTTTATGAAAAACCTAAGGCAATTAACGCTTTTAAATGTAGTTTACAAGCTTGCATCTATTGGACTATTGCTAACTTGATTAGGTTAAAAACTAGACTTGATACTCTTATTTCTAATGATCAGACATGATTTATTTAAGGAAAATATATTGGTGAGAATACCAGACTTTTATATGACATTATGAAATATACAGAAGATAACAATATCCCTGGACCCTTGATGACCATCGATTAAGGCGTTCGATACCCGTGAGTTTGATTTTATAGAAAAAACATTAGATTATTTTAATTTTGGTACAACATTGAAAAAATGGATTTCACTATTCCTACATAACACCTTGACGGCATTTCAAATCAATGGGTTTTAATCAGAATTTATAACAATTCAAAGAGGGTGCCATCGTCGGATACCCACGTTCGACCCATTCTGCTACACTCCATTTATCAACCGTGGGACAATACGAACTCTTTTCACCGTTTTAGGGTGTGTCGAATCCAGTTATTTCATTGGATCCCTCTCGGTTTCATGAGAATATTTTTGACCAATGATACAACTCGTATTATAGAGACTTCGGGTTTGTTGTCAAAATGGCGTCGTCCGTAGAAATGGAATTTCGTCGTGCATGCGAATACTTTAAAATTGAGAATTTTAACGACTTTCAGAGTACAAGTATCTCTAGTCTCTTTTTAAGCACTCGGACAGGTGGCGGGAAAAGCTTGGTGTATCAAATATATCAATTTATCAAAAGAAATCAGTGCACTGGCTGTCAAGTTGTTGTCGTTACTCCATTTTTGTCAATAAGAAAAGAACAAAGTGAATACCTTACTTCCCTCGGATTCAAAGCTACGTTCATCGGACGAGATCCTAATGAAGAATCAGATATTTTATCATTGTATGTCTTAGATCATGATGAATTATAACATGAATAGGAACAGACAATTGTTATTTCAACAAATAAACATCTTGTTTGGAAGGAGGATAATTATAGTAAGTAAACAATTATTTTGATATTGTCATATACTTTCGCGACCCACTTAAACAGTCAACTATGGTGACATTAGTAAAGGAGTGGAATAAAGTGTTGTAAAAAAATGTCTTCTATTGTAATAAAATAAGGTAACTTCCAACAACCTTGCTGATGAGCTTGCTGTTTATAGCAACGCGGTTACCAATCGGAAGACCCTGGTTCAATCTACAGTTTGAGCTAGCCTCAGGAATGTTCACTTTACTATTATTAACAATCTACATTTTAATCAAGATAATGGAGTTTATGCTACTTCATTGTGACAATGATGTTTATAATGTAGACTCTTGAAATGTGTCAATATACATTACTGTTAAAATCAATATTATTATTATAGACAAACACCAAGTGAAACCCTTGCAATATCCAAATTCGACTCATTCCTTATAATCTCCAATAATTGATGGCATGAGGAGATAATAGAATAAGCTATATTAAGGCATTAGAGGAAGACATGATTTATTTCAATTTCATTTGCCATATGTATCCGTGTAAAATTTGGGATGATTAAAATTTGTCATTTGGTAAAGGGTTACAGCATTTTGCAACAAGATGAACATGAAAGTTTTCATCTGCTTTAATTGTATTTTGTATATTCCAAACGTGTGTTTCATACTATTAACAAATCCATAATTTGTAGGGCTTTTAATTTTCCTAAACAATATACCATTTAATCTCTCGACGCACTATATTTATATCATTCATTTTTGGATTTGTAATCCAAAGTATTATTTCCTGACATTTAATATGAATAGGTATGCTTGGTCTACTTCTACAAATAATTTCAACAACAAATGTAATTGTGTTTATGGTAAATGGGGTACCAGAACAAGTGCATAGTATTTTCTTCTTCATAATTACAGAATTAGATAAATAATTGGCAACAATTTTCATTTAGAAAATAAGAGATTGTGTTCCCAAGATTCTGTGAACTACTCTGCACTGGCGCCATCTGATATATATTTTCTTAGTTCGATTGAACAAGAGTGCATGAACATTTTTCAGTCAATATTAATGAATTCTGAGTTCCATTTTGTATGACAAACTGGCATGTCACAGTTTTGAATTAATATTTGATAAGTATGTTTCTCTTCTTTAGGGCTCCTTACTATTGTCTTAAGGTTAGTTAAAAATAGAGGTCCTTGAGTTTTTTTATTCAAAATAAGGCATGTCTTCAAAATGTTAATACATTAATTTATTAGGTAAAGTAATCCTTAGTACAATTGGAAATTTAATTTGTTCCAACATGTGTATCCAAACATTCTTTTAAAATACAACAATTTCTTGCTATAATAATATCACTCACAAAATGAATACCTCTTCCATATAGACTTTTAATCTAATTACAGCTGTATTAAATTGTTAATTTTAAACTTATAATTATAAAATAGAGGAATCCAGAATATCATCACAATTTATTATTGGAAGCTTTTCAATGTACAATATATAGTTTTTCAAGACGTTGAGCCAAAATTTATTTTTCAAGAGTAAACATGTTTTCTCTGCAAACATTTTACCAGTATAAAATATTGTTTTAAAATATATTGATGATTTAACCAGTAAATAGCAATTTCTTTCGCCTTACACTTATCTTTTTTAAGCCATGTTATGTTCATGTATTTTTCAAAAGAAGATATATCTATCATATTTAAACCACCTATGTTACATTCATTAAACATTACAGTTGAAAGTAGCATATTTTCCATTTAACAATACTGTTTTCAAATCTTATTACTTATACATTTAATAACATTATTTAGAGCTCATGACATAGATGATTCATATATTGCCTATGATAACTTTTTATTTTGAACAAACCTCCATGTTTTTGATGCAAAAAGTATGTTGGTTTATTAAAAGATTGTAATGAATACAATAAATATAGGATTTATTAAACAACATACCAGTTGTTTACTTGTAAAGACCCTTTAACTTATTCCTAAACAATAAAGGGATTTTACAAGGTTTTTGCAGACAATTCTTAAAATTATGGGATAAAGAGATATTGCTCATTTGCAAATTTCCCCCTTTAAACACAAGTATTCCTACCAAATGTAAGCTATAACTTCTTTCTTTTGTTAAGTTAATAGTTTAAGAACATTATCTAGCCACCTGTTACTTTTGTTGTGAAGACATCATTTGAACCATATAGCTGAATGAAAAATTTCATCATAAAAAGCGATGACGTCTTTTGTTACAATGTTAACAATACTAACACCAGCTCAGATATAATTGAAATAAATGAAACTTCCACAGATTAACAATATAATTTTAAAATGTAATACTATCTTCAATTAAAAAGAAAATACAATACTGATTCTCTATTTAAAGTTAGACTGTTTGTTTGAAGAACAATACTTAAGGAGACACTCATTCTTAACACAGGTGTTGGGCGCGTGGCAAAGTCACTCTAACACTATCAATATGTCATAAAAACACTATTTTTCATTTTTTTGAAAAAAAATAAATAACAAAATCTAATATAATAAATCGATGGTCCCCATTCAAAATGCACAACTTACAAAAACACAACTTTTCAGGAGGGCTATTTTTTTTAAATATTCAAAATGCGAAGCTGGATATTATTTTACAAAAATATGCAGCTTCGCATTTTTATAGTTACAATGATGTTCAGCTTCGCATTTTTGCATATTTATATACACCAATCACAGTTCGGCATTTTATCATATGACCGATTTAACATTTTCTGATTGGTTAAAAAATGCGCCATTTTCTGGGCATATGCGCACTGATTTCCCGCCCTACACAGTGCAAAAATCACCAAATGTCAAAAAATGTAGGTTCGGTATTTTGAATGGGGACCGTCGATATGTGTTATATCAGATTTCAAAATGATAAAAAAATGTTGTTTTATGACAAATTGAACTGGTATGAAAATTGCTGTAAAAACTAATGTTTCAAGAAACGTATAGTTAAGTGTCACAGTAGTCCAACTTGTTGACGCTCTCAAATATTAAGCTACTTTTTATATGGGTAATATTTGGAGCGTACAACGGGGGAAAGACCAAAACAATGGTGGAAAGTTTTCCTTCTTTGTCTATATTTTTGCGCAAGAATTTTGTGCGCAACATTCAAGCCCCGATATCAGACAGTTAATATCCCCAACGGATTGCAAAAATATTTTTAATATCTGTGTAGATAATTCATTTCTCGATAATGTTCCGTAAGAGTTATGTAATGACACTTTGAATTTTGCAGCAATTTGAATCGAACCACTTTTCAAATTTTCAATTCCTCTCGCTTTGCCCGCTGTGTATCGATAAACTGTACACGTTACACCGTAATGCCTTCTTCTGATTGGTTAATATTTAAATCTGTTTCATAACATGTCGAGAGGTCAGTGATTGTATTGCAATTTAAGCAGAAGTTTAACTGAAGAATTTATGTCTTCTAACTTCAATTCGACGATATTTGATGTAAAAATGGACTTCTGAACTAAAACTTTATGAGTGGGTAATGTTATTTTGCAATTAAAACGCAAATTGATGACAATTTTAACTTTTTGGTTTCCACCACGTAATTCGTCCTTGGCCGATAAGACGTTCCAAAGAATTTCGCCCATATAAAAAGTATCTCTTAATTCTTTGCACGTCTTATAAATAAGACTAAGTGTGACAGTGACAGAAGAATATCAATCAATATTTAAACTAAATAAACATTAAAACTGGTTATGAATCAATGAAATACCATACAGCAACGGAACAAATGTTGGGTTTCAATTAAATAATGCAAAGGGCACAGTTTTAAAAGCAGAAAACTATTATCAGAGTTTCTAAACTTTTTCTGATGAAAAGTTCTGGGTCGCGAAATTATATTGCAAGTCAGAATCAAAATACAAGTTTAAACAAAATAGAACTATAAGTATATCAAGCAATGAAGAAACAATTGTATACGTAAATTTGTATTAAAATTAACAGTAAATATTACGATTTCAGCGATCTGAGGTGCAGAACGTGTTCTCGTTTGGTTCGTTTACCTGTTTACCGATACCGTCCCGAACGAAGGACAACTGACACCTCCAAAGCGAAGAAAATTCTTTTTGTAAACTGCGATTTCATTGGTCTACTGACAGGTTACAGTTAAGGTCAAAACGGCGTATCTTGCTTATATTGTCCCACGGCTAATGCTGGGGAGTAACGGAATGAATTAGTCGTGGGTATCCGGCGATTTGAGGGTGCAGACAAGGAGATCCAATAAGTTCCTATATTTTTATTCTTTGTGCTGACATTTTGGCAATTAAAATAAGAAATTGTAATGAAATTAAAGGAATAGTGATAGAAAATATTTAATATAAAATGTCTCAGTTTGCTGATGATACATCTCTCTTTCTGGATGGCACAGATGTTTCCCTTAATGCTACCCGTGATCTTTTAAATAACTTTGCCTTATGTTCTGGATTAACAATCAATTATGACAAAACAAACCTTATATGGATTAGCTGCAAAAAGTTTAGCATACAATCAATAAAAACTAAATATAAACTAGTCTGGGGCACAACAAACTTTAATGTTTTAGGAATATTATTTGATGTTGATTTAAAGAAAATAATAGAATAAACTTCTTAAGTAAACTAGAAAACTGCACAATATCATAAATGTTTGGAAAAAAAAAATTAACACCACTAGGGAAGATTACTGTTGTTAAATCACTATTACTTTCCCTTTTTACACACCTGTTTAAAGCTCTTCCTAGTCCTGGCGAAAAAGTTTTAAAACAACTAAATAGCCTGTTTCGAATTTTGTATGGGATGGACCAGCGAAAATTAAACAAACTATTTCTATTAAATCATATGATTACGGAGGAGTTGCCATTACTGATTTATTTTTTCTTTTAAAAAAACTATGAAAATGACATGGCTAAGGAAAATTGTAACAAATTATGGAAAATGTTTTCAACCGGTATACTCTATGTTTGATGTGAAGAAAATGGTAAGTTTAGGAAAAAAAATTAGATAGAAAAAATAATGATAAGTTTAAAAAATTGTTTTTGGAGGGATGTCCTTACATGTTACATTGAGTATATCAATAAACACAATGTCAGTAAGTGTGAAGATATCCTTGATATGCCTTTATTTTACAACCACAATTTTAAGATATGTATGAACATTATGTATAATAAAACTATGTATGATAGAGGAATTAGATCTGTAAGAGATATATTGTTCACGTCTGGAGAATTTTTATAACAATCTGTATTAGAAAATCTCATTGGTGTTTAAATTAACTTCCAATTTTATGAAGGTTTAATAAGAACTGTGAAGGCATTAATCAGATTATCAGGACTTCCATTTATTTAAAAGCCAAATATACAATGTGCATTTATATCAAGTTACTTTGATAACATAGTTTTTTGGGTATAATCAAAACAAATTTGTTTATAAATGTTTTAGCTATAATACAGATATACCCACCTGCCATTCAAAATGGAATACTCTTTTTAATAACGTTGAATGGACAAAAGTGCATGTTTGTGTTATTGTTATTGTTTTGGCGTTGTCCGTCCGGCTTTCCGTCCGTCCGTCCTTCCGTCCGGCACTTTTGTGCCCGGAGCCATATCTTGGAAGTGCTTTGGCGGATTTCATTGAAACTTGGTATGAGAATATATATAGATAAGAGGATGATGCACGCCAAATGGCATTGTACACCATCTGTTAATAACGGAGTTATGGCCCTTTGTATATATTCTATATCAATTCAGCATGTGGGGATATACGTCACGTCTGTGACAAAGCTCTAGTTTGGCGGGGGATATCAATTCAACGAATTTGCTTGTTTTTATTATATCTAGGTACACATACACTCAGTGGTTCCTGACAAGAATTGTTCACAGAATCTTAGGAAACAAATCCCTGGTATTTAAAATGAAAATTTTCATGACAATTTATGTTCCTTCTGTAATGAAAATGAAGAAACCCTATGACAATTATTCTGGGACTGCATGTTTACAAAGAGAATTTTAAACTATGTTGTAGAAGTTTTGAGATCACATAATATGCAAAAATGTACTCAGATGTCCTGTCAAACAAGTTTATAAGAAGGTTGTACAAGCATTAACATGACTGATATTAATATTTTTATCCTTGTAATAAAAAAGTATACATTTGTATGCAAGAGAAATGGTCTATCACCTTCAATAAGGGGGCTGAAAAAGTATCTTGTCCTTAGAAAATTCAATCTAATACAAAATATCAAGAAAAAAAACAACTAAACTGGGATATTGTAAAACCTTTTGTAAATCAATAGAATAATCTTATTTTAAATTGTGCTGTTTGCTTAAAATATTTACTACCACGGTCGTTTGAGTAACTTTCATAATTGTCTGAAGTCCAAACGTTTGATTAATGTTTATAATTTTCTGAAGTCCAAACCTTTTTTTGTGAAACACTATGTCCCCTTTTGAGCGATTTTGACCCATATATTTGACCTTTGACCTTGAAGGATGACTTTGAACTTTCAACACTGTTGAAAAACGAAGGAGGCTTGCATAAACCGAATATAACACTAGACGCTTTTAAACAGTATTTTGAGTGCATTAATAATCCAGGCAGCACATTTTTTACACCCGATGAAGATATTCTGCACTTTATTGAACGATATGAAAAATAATAATTTTAAATTATGTTTGAAGAATTAAATTTGCCAATTTCAATGAACGAAATTATGAAGGCTGTTTAAGAAACTCATCCTGGTAAAAGCGAAGGGCCTGATTTGTATATAAATGAACTTTTTATCCATGGGAAATACGTTCTTACGCCGTATTTACATACGCTATTTAATACAGTTTTTCACATTGGGATGTTTTCCATCTTCATTGTCTTAGGGTTACGTAATACCATTACATTCAAAGGGAAGTCTAAACGAAGTTAATAATTACAGAGGTATTACTCTTCTTAGTACCTTTGGAAAACTTTTTACAAAAATCCTCAATAACAGATTAACTGATTGGGCCGAACGATATTATGTATACATTGAAGCGCAGACTGGCTTTCGATCCAAAATGAGTACTGTCGATAATTTTTTGTATTGCACTGCTTATTAACGCATGTTGTTAATAAAAGGTAAACACTTATATTGTGCTTTTATTGACTTCACTAAAGTCTTCGATCATATTGTTAGAGATAATCTATGGTATAAATTACAAATTCTATTGGGTATACGCGGTAATATTCTTAAAGGAGGTCGACCCTCTAACAATATATTCTATTATGATTATACAACCATAGATATAGTAAACCGTTTCAATTTTCTTGGCATTTTATTTACAACTGGTGGTTCATTTAGCGAGGCAGAAAACACTCTTGCAGGGCAGGCCCTTAAAGCTATTTTTAAACTAAAAAAATAGTTGTACAAATCTACGGACATCTCAGTAAGTCATAAACTATATCTTATTGATACACTCATAACTCCAATTCTAAACTACGCAAGCGAAGTGTGAGGTTTTGTAAAAGGTTTACAAATTAAAAGGGTTCATTTGAAATATTGTGCACAAATACTTGGCGTCAAAAGATGCACTAAAAACGATTTCGTATATGGTGAACTTGGACGTGTAAACTATCAATGCAGGATATAAATTTACATAATTAAATACTGGATACAACTTTAAAGAACATCAGATAATAAATGTTGCAAAAAAGTGTATTTTACTTTGTTAAACGATAGTATTGAGTATACGCAAAAGAAAAATCGGTGCACATTATTAAAAGATCTCCTAAGTAATTTGGGATTTCATGATGCTTGTTTTTTCCAAGATGTTAGAAATGACAATTAGTTCATATCAGTCGTAAGTCAAAGATTGGGCGACACGTTTGTTCAGAATTGGAATGATAGACTTCACATTTCTACTAGGGCAAATTTTTATAAACACATCGCTGTTTTTCAGTTTCAACCGTACCTGAATATATGTCATGTAGAAAAGTTCCGTTTATCCAAGTTGCGTTTGTCATCACATTATATATTCCATTGTATTACAGACAAAGACCAAATATGTAAAATTTATCGAATTTATAACATCACATAATGAACAAGTAATAAAACATTTGAGCTGTTATATTTATCACTTCATTCTGGTTCGATCGCAAAATACTTTTGTAGCATCCACTTACTGTATTCTAATGTGTTTTATTTTACCGCATCTATATGGTTGCAACTGTAATTGTATTTATTATGTAATGCATGATTAAATAATATATGTTTATATCTTATCATTGATTTACTAGCAGCTGCTCAAAATAAAACGTGGATAAACAAAAGTATGTTGTTACATGTTAAAATCACCTTTAGTACGGAATATAATACATATGTACTATGTTGACCTATGTATGTGGTAAATTGTCGTTTTAAATGTACTGTCAAAACTGTATTCGAATGTCTTTCATTAATTGCCATTATTATATGTTCAATGAATGTATCGTGCCTGTTCCTTAATGTCATTTTCGACAAAATGATTTACGAATTGAAATGTATTGAATAACATCTTTTATGTCAGATTTAACCAATGTACTCATAATAACCGCTATACTTTATCTATCATATTACTTGACGTTTTTTATTTTAATTAATACTAAACGTCATAACTTCAATAGAACTTGTTTTGCGTGTTTGTGTGTCTACAGACACCGTTTCATAATATCAGTTTAATTAAATAGTGTACTATGACCAGAGTCTTTTGGCTCCCTATATTTTCGTGTCGTATAGTTACATACCGCTTTACTATTATCATGAGCATGGACCTCGTGAAACAAAGTTTGTTACTTCGGATTGGAACATAGTATTATTATTAATACAATTGTCATATGAAAACCTAATATAGGTAAACTACAGTATATTTGATATTTTGATGTTATTAATTAGCTTCATAACAATTTAACGTAATTAAGCATATTTAATTACATATATAATACTGATAGCTATTAATATATAGAGGATATTTGTTGGATTCGGTGGATTATCGATTTAAATTCACGAGTGATCATAAAAATTAATATTTTCACGAGTGGCGCAGCCACGAGTGAAAATATATGCGCCACGAGTGAAAATATATATTTTCTATGATCATGAGTGAATTAAAATCGATATTCCACCGAATCCAACACATTTTCTTTTTATTTCATGCTTTTTTCACAGTTTATATACATTGTTAAAGAGTTTAACAAAATAATGTCGTTGGGATAATGACGTCATTTCACAGTAAACAGTGAATATTATCGATAATTTTCACTGATAATTTGCATTGTTTGAAACAGTGAAATTATCAGTTTTAATTCACTGATATTTCTCTTTAAACCACCGGAAAACATTTAATAAAAATATCCAATATTTAAAAGTACATGTATGCATTATTGCAATGTAACTTATTATTACTTTGTATAATCATTAATTATTGACTTTGTAAACACTGTATGCTTAGTTTGTCCACTTGGGCTTTTGGCCTTCTGGATGTATTGTTGAATAAACTAAAATAGTTGACAAGTGGTATAGGTATTTGTTATGTGAATGGAACATGTTAACGATCCTTCTTAAACCTTTTATGTTTAAAAATATGTCGTAAAGGCATCGATAACTGGAAAGTTTGATATCTTTTAAAGATGGGCCATATTTCTTTTGTGCTTTTAACTTTAAAATCTTTAGGGTTCGACTCACGCATAACGGTTGGCAAAGCTGTTGTTCATTTTATGTATGCACATGTACATTTGATTGAAATCATTTTGACCCGTTTTTGGTTTGTGATTAATTCTTGGTAATGGTAAAGTTCGGCTAGCACTCAAACCTCATACATTATTTGTGTTCAATTGTAATAGTAGTCGGTAAGATCAATTATTACTATCCTGATAGCGTTTCTGGAGTTTCATTGTTTGTTATATTAAAACATAAGTATGCCCACTTGTGTTTAAAAATATATATAAAGGTTTTCTTTTCATGTTAAAAAAGCTCGGTCTGCATGATAGCTTTGTAACTTCAACGTATATTGAACATTAGTACGAGTCTTAGGGACCATAATGCATAATTTGAGCATAAAAAGAATGTTACACGTAGCTTTATAAAAAACACTGCTTTGACAACCGGGGTCTTCATTGATTTTCTGTAATGTAATAGCCATTGTTTTAAAAGTATATTTAATATAAATTAATGATAGGAATTAATATACTCAATGAACGTTTTCAGAAGTAGATATAACGATACACATTACCCTTCGGATACAGAAAAAAGAGACACACTCGCTAGAAATCAAAAGGTTGACGTACCAACAATTTGGCTGTATCGTTCGACATGGGACTCGAGTAACCCTGAAATAAAAAGACAACGAAGGTTAATAAAACAATGATGAACGAATCATTATTACACGAAATGATGAATTATGCTTATGTACAAATTTACATTTCAAGTTAAATTTCACACTTTAAAAAGTCGAAATCAACTAGAAAAACCAGGTGATAGTCATAACAACCGTTTCCTCGCAATGATAGTATAGCATGATGGATTAATTACCATCACATGAACAACAGTGATGAAGGGTAAGTTTGCAGATTAGAAAATTTATTAATTTAGTTTTAGAATTGTGCATTCATGTAAGTTGTGATATAATTGTTGTTGTTTCCTTTTTTCGCGAACACTGGATCCTGCTATGTCATAGCGCAATTTAAAAATATAACACTTGAATCCCCCATCGACACATCATCATCGAAATTATCTTCATCATTATCATCAGAAGCACAGTATCTCTAGCAGCAAAAGAAATTTTCGTCATCAATATAAAACAAGCTAAAGTTGATGATGATATATTATTACCACACAGTTGTTATCCGACTGATTTCAAAGTTGCCTTTCTGTCCTTTAGCAAGTAAGATGTCCCAAGGGACGTTTTCTGCATCGTGTAATTTGAGTATTTCTGGACTCGACGTTTTAATCTTGAACATGTGCTTATATGGTGAGACAATAGCCGTAGTTCCTTTCTCAAATGTTTTCATTATAAAAACACCATACTTCTTAACCATTTTTCAATATTTCTTTGTATTCTTCTTGTACATTTTATATAAATATGACAATATTCTTTTCTTAAAACTTCTAACAAATTTCCTGAGTCATAAACAGGTTCTTTGTTTCCGCTACCACGACATGCTCTATTAAAAGTGATGTTCCTGAACTTTTTTTCTGTTATTCCAGGTTAAATTTTCTATCATTTTTACCACTTTCGATCATGTATGCAAACTTAAGTTTTGCCTATACAAAAATAATTGTACATGTATTAATTGAAAATGTCTGGCATTGAACCAGCTTAATGAAGTGGGAGATGACTTGAGTTTTATAAAGCCATATAAAGAAAAATAAAAAGATTTTCGGCAAATGGGTATGCGGGTGCACGCATTTGGCCTTACTTCTAAAGGCCCTGTAGAGGCAAATGTGAGCTTCGAGTTCTATACTTTTTGGCATTGTTTCAGGACGACATTTGTTTGAGTTCGTTTGAAAATTGATACGATATTATTACGACACATGTTAGTTAATCACAATGCATCACGAACTCAGCTTAGATTATTTCGATATTAGTACAATATGAGTGCGATATATTTTCGACAATGGAAGACTTGAATATTCTTGAATAACGAGTTTTGACGAGTCTATACGACTTATGACATGTGCACGATGTTATGGCAACATTTTACGATAAACGGGTAACATAAGTGAGTTGAAATACGTTTGCAAATGACTTTGGCTTAGTCATATTAATCGGTATGACCCAGAATCTAGCACATTTGGAACTTATTGTGCACAGGAAAGCATGGGATGCCAATGATGACCATGCACTGCCAAGTTGCATCAGTGCAACTGAACCGAAGTAGGCGGTCGCATGAGACTTTGGGTCAGACCGTGAATTTAGAGAATTTATTAATTTCATTAGAGCTAAATCAGAGATATTCATTGCAAAAATTGAATAATATTTTAGAGACTAATAAAAGAAGATTCGTTGTACAGAAAGGCATTGGAGCCATGTCTGAAGCAAGCTTCCACTCTCCGGAATCTGGGTCAAAATGAAAGCTAAGAACGTCTCATGCACAGGTTCAAAATGCCGCACAATAAGATCTCCCTGATTGTACTAGAAGTTTGTCTGATCATGTTTGATGGAAATAGAGTGGAACTTATGTCCGTGCCCTACTTCGAAAGAAGGATAGCAAGATGTAGCAAAGAAGTTTTGTGCTCGATTGAATGAATGTCGTGGGATAAATACATGTGAAGCGAATCGCAATCAAAACTCACAAGAACAGTTGATATATGCATTATTACTAAATGGACGACTTTGATGCTTACGTTGGAAGCTGATAACAGATTTCTCTGGGTGGATGTCGGAGCCAATGGACTTATCATCTACCATATGACGACAAGAAACTATATTACTGTTGCGTAGTTCGAAGATGTGTTGCGTAGTTCGATTCATTGAAGAACAATGCACAGACTACCGCTAACGGTTTCGTCCTTGTATTCAGTTAATTAACACGACGTTCCAACCAGACCGTAATACGGACGGGACCCACCATCTGAAGGCTCTCCGAGATTAACTAACTTCCAAACTTAACTACACACATTTAACTGACAATCATGTGAAAGGTACATGAATATATGATAATGAGGTTAGGCGTGTCAACATTAATGGAGCCAAAGCTGAATATAATTCTGGGGCGTTAATATGTTAAATTTCCGTCGCATATGGCTGCCGTTAAAGCACGACAAATGGCTTATAACAAAGTTAAAACAACACAAACGTTAACAGTTCAGTTAAGCATCTGATGAAATACACCAATATGTAACAAAAACGTATGGGACATATTTAAAAAAAAATCAAAGGAAAGTCAACTTTTCAAATGAAGAGTAAGTGAACACTATGTAACTACTTTGGACAACACACGGACAACCAATTTTTCCTGGAATTTAACATAAAAGTCTTTACTTTATACAAACAGTAATTACAGCTAATGCTAGGCATTTATAGTGGAGACGACGTTTCGGATTCAAATATAACAATTGATGTCACTTTAAGATATGTTGCAAAAACATGTATAAACCAGAGAAACGTGTGCAGAAAATCAAAATGTTCATATACCGATCTGCTCTTTTTCTTCTTTTTCTTCCCGAAGCAGCTAGAGAGGAATGAAAAACAAGCACCCATCTGAGACCCCTGAAATGAACCATATACGCCAGGATATGTTCTGCAACAAGAGATGCACATCATTTAAATTAAGCGAATCATTATTATACGTCCCAAATGCCCTATGAAGGTTATCTTAAAAGCTAAACATTCGCCAGATAACCTCAATTTTACACTCCCAAAAGTCAAAATGAATTACAAAAGTCAGGCACAAGTCATATATATTATTAAACGTTGTTTAAAAACTGATTAAACTGTAATCTACTCACAAATTTTCAAAAACATACAAAACCAAACCATTTGAGAAATTCAAATAGCGATTTGATGTTTATTTCCTATGTTAATATCAATTTTTAACCCAAATATATTCGCTATGACACTAAATAGTTTTGTTATATAAATATATAAATATCCAAGATGCTGCATAAACACAAACATATTGGTTTACGGTCCATCTACTAGATATTCTGCATTTTTCCAATAGAGGTTGAGCTAATAATAATGAGGTCTTGGCTAAGAACATGAGGTGGCTCTGACGCATGCTAATATAATTTGACAATCGTATCAAAAGATAATCATCCCTTGGTTTTAATATATTCTTTTTTCTTCAACTGAAATATGTGTTCAAAAAAGGACCAGAACAAAATACAGAAAATACACATGTTCCATTGAAAAACTAAGTCGACAATATTTAAATCATCCACCAATTCAAAGCAAGTCAGCAACAAGAATGAACAAGGATGTACATAAATAGTCAATAAATCCAATGGCTAAATACTTTCTCTAAATTGTGCATATAACAATATAATATAACAATTTTGTTTCTCAATAAGATGGTTTTAGGTTAAAAAAGGCTACTTTGGCTTAAACCTATGAGTAATATATCATAACCGTTTAAATATCTTTGCAAAGTCATGTTTCAGCACAGACTCCACAATTTATCCTATCAGCAAAGACTGGTATTTCTGTATGTTAACTATTTATATACACGTTAGCGATCCTTTGGCAAGAATGAAATAAAGAATGATATTTGATGATGTGAACATACAATGTAATTGTATGTGAAATGTCAATTGGGGAGATAAACATATATTAAGTAGATTGACAATAAACTAATGTATGTTTTGTATCCTGTTTCTCCGTGCAACAGTGACCCAAGAAAGGGGTGACTAGACACATTTTCCAGTCAACAGGAGGTGGTAATGTTTATCCGGTTAAAAGATTACTCATACGCGCCGGATATCAGAATGGCATGGTATTTTATCAAAAACACATCTACTTACACGTGTTTTCCCACAATACAAACTGCAAAGGTCTAGTTATACAGAGATCCCTGTTTTAATTATAAGTTGTTTATCCGGACATGCATCTCATACACAAGTTGTAAACAACCCCTCAAAAAGCTTTCATTATATAAAAAATAATGACCATGGCTTATTCTTTTTGGATATACGTTCGTTTATTCGGCAAAAATATAAACGGTTTATTCATAAAAAATAACACTGTACATAAATTACCTTGGAGTATGCTCAAAACTAAATGAAGCCTTAATACTTTTAATAAGTTTTAAAAGTGTATTTATGAAAACAAGTATTTCAAACATAACTTATTTAACTATTTAAGTCATCTGCACCGTTTCTGGAATTGACACATACCAAACATTGTAAAAATGTACAATCAAATAAAAAATCTAGTTTTCAATAATATTTTCGAGGATGGCAAAGATTTTATTAAAAAGGAATGAGCATGACTCAAGTGTATGAATATATTTACTTTCTTGGTGTTCTAAAACTATATCAATACTGTAAAATTACAAAGCAAAAACAAAAATAAGTAGTCCGTGTATCTTAAGAAAATAAACACACATGCTTTTTCCACTGCTACAAAAGGGCCGCTCTTACAACCGACACATTTTAGACGGTGTGTGTAAAAACAAGCCTGAGAGTCAAATCATACACTTGCAGTAAAAACAATCACTACTTTTTAGTGTTACGCAATTAAACATTAAACGGGATTTGAAAGTTCTTTGCACGTACTATTTGTAAATAAATGTTTACAATATAATGGAATAATTTAAGATTGTCAAGTATAAAAATTGAATGGCGAAATCACAAATATGTACGATATGATCTGGCATAACTCAAAATGCAAAGTATGCGGTATACATTAATATTTGCGGGCTTGCCGGAAGAGTCACAACCGGCACTAGGCTGCATACATAAACGTCGCTCACTATCAAGGGGGTCCATCCTTATTAAAACGTATGCGGCCACTATGCCAGCTCTTTCCGTGCCGTGTTCGATTCATAAAAATATATGATACGATCACCAAGAGACGACAAGTGGGGTTGTATGCACTTTGTTCAGCGTTGGCTGCGTTAACGGCGTTCTATAATCTTTCGCTTTTTTAATTCACACTTATGGAAGTCACATCACCACCTTCATAACCTCAAAGGTCAAGGGTCAGAGATTTAAAGTTTAGTATGTAACATCACAAGCTGATACCCTACAACGTTTCTTAAATTCATGCCAATGGGATTATAACTGATTACGCCCCATGCGTTACATGATTTAAATATAAGGTACATTACTTGAAAATATTCAACTCTGAAACCAAAGTTTTACCAAGTCATGCCCATATGGTCAAAACTGACCTGACTCCAGGGGTCACATTTTTATATAAACTTTTACTCCTCTACTATTTTGTTTTAATCAATACGCTTGGTTCAAAACTTGCCTTGTTCCAGAATTCACATAATTTATATAGACCTGTATACCGCAATAACTTAGCAACACTTCTATGAACCAACCAAGCATATAGGTTTGATATTTGGTGAGATCAGAATGCTGACCTCTACACAAATTGTTCAAATCTTGCCGCTGGGCTCGAAACTGGACATGCCTCGATACACAGGTTAACGATCAACGGCCATCTTCGCGCTTTTTGTTGACCCATCGAACACAAAACTGTGAAATATGATCCGCATAGTAAACGTATTTCAAATTACAGCAATTAAAAATAAATTTAATATTGTATTTAAAATTGTTCGGCAGAAAACATTTAGTTAAAAGTAAGTTAAGTGTTGAGTGTTCTTTTATCTTTAACAACACTTATTTGAAAGCGGTAATCTCGTTCTTTACCTAACATAATTTCCACGAAACAATGTCTTAAAATATAATTTAAACTATAATTATTGTCACCAATGTGTTCGAGATTGCGTACATAGAGATCCAGGCAACCACACGCAATGTTGCAGAATAAAACTTACTAGCACATAGCATTATAACTTATTTAATTTACATTACTAATTGAATATTTGTTTGAAATCTTAACACGAGTGTAATTTATACATTAAATCTCCAATTGTAAGCATAGTCGATGAACACAAGTTGTAGTGTCACACGAACTCTCTTCGGCACATTTTATATGGTACGGACAATAAGACATTTCCACAATTCCGACGAACATGTAAACACTAAAGCATTCAAGTAGTATGTGTTGACGGATAGAAACTTAATTAATGCGATGCAATGCACATACACAGGTGCACATCATAATCGAAGACGTTATCATACATACATCAAATGATAAATCGATATCAGGACAAATCACTGATCCGTCAACGAAGCCCATTAATTTATCGATATTTTGACTCGTAACTTATAATAAAGAAGTTGTTTCCGCGACCGATTTATTAATATTCATTCTTTTTAACTTGCTCCCAAAATCTCACAACGCGCTCTATTACTTTTCTTTTAGAATTTTATATCAATTTCACTTGATACCCACTTACCTTCGTTGAATAATCAAAATCCAGATACAAGTACAAATGTCGAACATGTACTTAAGAGTTAGAATGCGCGTTCGATGGGAAGATCACACAATGTAGTTGATATAGTTTGTTTAGTGTTAGCTGTTCAACAAGAAATGCAATATCATAAACAGATAACTCAAGTTGTATAACAGGAATACAACATTTAAAGATAGCTGTAATCAAGATAGTAACTTTAATCACTCGGTCAATAAGTATATTGGTTAGTTTTTATCAACTTTCTAGTGTTATCTTTGTTTTACATGATAAGTCTTAAATGCAAATCCTTTTGTTTGATATGCATTATGATTTTATAAATTTAAACAAAGCAACTGGTGATATCTTCTATTAACTTAGATTTTGTTACAGGTGTTAAATTTCGAACATTATGGTACTGTTTCCTTTATTTCTGATTTTTTAATATGTTTTACCGTTTAGTTTGAATAATCAGGCTACGAGGTTTATTGTTATTAATTGTTTGTATTGTTAATAATACGTGAGTGTAAGTGATTAATTATGGAATAACAAATATGGCCGTTTCAAAAACTGTGATCCCAGCTTCAATCATTTTTACGTTTTATGTCGTGTTGTATGTATGTATGAGGTAAAACGTGATTACTCGCTGGGAACCCAGCAAGTCGACACCGAGGAAACGCGGAGTGCAGAAATACCGGCTAAACGTACTTAGGAATGCGGTGAGGGGTTAAACGAGGATGTGTTTACTGAACGTTCAAGGACTTGTGGGTAAAACCTATAACAAATTAGACGATGAAGAAATGCAAAGACTGTTTATAACTCACAAAATTTTACTATTTACGGAAACATGCCTTAATGATTTTTACAATTACGATGTTCCAAACTTTCACTCATTTATATTGAATAGAAAAAAGCGAGTAGGATCAAAACGGAGCAGCGGCGGTGTTATTGTTTACATACATGATTCTTTAAAGAGGCATGTTGACTTTGTAAAACATTCTGATGATTGTATTATATGGATAAAAATAAAAGGGAATTTGTTCAATCTAGAAAGAGATATTTTACTATGTCTTACATATAATGTCCCTCATGGGAGTAGCAGATTTTTACTAAGCGAAAATAATATCTTTGTAGTAATTACTGATGATATGATTAAATTTGAATCAATGTATGGAAATGACTTACATTTTATTGTTACTGGAGATCTAAATGCAAGAGTAGGGGGGAAGGCCGATTATGTTGAAAATGAAAATTCTTTTGTATCAAATATCTTACCTGATGGATATGCTTTTGATGTCGAATTACCAAGAATAAGCCAGGATAAATGTGTTAATGAACATGGCAAGAATTTATTAGATTTTTGTAAATCAACAGGATTGAGAATATTAAATGGGAGATGTGGTGTTGATAGCAATATTGGAAAATTCACATTTGTAAGTACTCAAGGATGTAGTGTTGTTGATTATGTATTATGTAAACCAACTTTTTTTAAACATGTGAATACTTTTGAAGTACAAGACCCTAACATTTTTTCTGATCATTGTGTAATAACGTTTAGCATAAATGCTGTTGTTGATGATGAAAATGCCATTGTTGTTGATAATAATGAAAAATTTGTACCTTACAAATATAAATGGGATTCCAATAAGGAAGATGCATATTCTTATGCTCTCTCAGATGAAAACATTTCTAGAAAATTTGATGAACTTACAGAAACTATTGAATTATCTGATAGTAGTAGTGATTTGGATTGTAATCTCCAATCATTTTGTGATATTGTAGAAAGTGTATGTAGTCCTTTTTTTAGAAAACAATTAAACATAAATAAAACTAAACAATTTAAAAATACTGAAAACAAATTATACTTTGATAAAGATTGTTACGATGCTAAATCAAAATATTATAAATGTCTTAATACCTATAGGAATCACCCGAATATAGAAACAAGACATGAAATGGTACAGGCAAGGAATACTTATAAGAACACAGTTAGAAAGAAAAAAATGTTTTTGATGAAAATGAAACTCAAAAATTAGAAAAGTCAAAACTTGAAAATGCTAAAACGTACTGGAAACTATTGAAAGGAACTGTTGTGCAAGATAAGTGTCCCATAAGTACTCAACATTTTTTTGAATATTTTAAATGTGTAAATGATCCCCAATCTGTGTTTTTTCAACCAGACGAAGACATTTTATACTTTAATGAAAGATATTTAAACGGAGAACTACAGGTGATGTTCGATAAACTGAATAGTCCAATAATTGTAGAGGAAATTAAAAAGGCATGTACAACTTTAAACAATGGCAAGTCCGCTGGACCAGATAAACTTTTAAATGAATTCTTCAAATGCGGAGTGCAAAATGTATCATTTATTAATGTTCTGCACAAGTTGTTTAATAACTTGTTTAACGCTAGTCATTTTCCAGATAAATGGGCGGAAGGGCATATAGTGCCGATTTATAAAAAGGGGGACGCATCTTTACCAGAAAATTATAGGGGCATTACGTTATTAAGCACATTCGGAAAACTGTTTACAAAACTTCTTAATACTAGGTTGAATAATTGGGCAGAGAAATATCATGTATATATCGAAGCACAGGCAGGTTTTACATGTTAGAAAATGTAGAAAACAAAAATGATACCAAGTCATGGGCATATAGTGTTAAGATTTTATTACAGTCTATAGGTTTTTCCCATGCGTGGATATATCAAGGTGTTGGGGACATAGATATGTTTCTTGTCGCGTTTAAAGAAAGAGTCAGAGATGTATTTTTACAAAACTGCATAAATGAATTAAACGAGTCAACACGATCTAGTTCATATACTATACATTCTATTTTTAAGTTACAACCATATTTATACCAGGTTAATATAGACAGTTGTAGGATTGCATTATCAAGATTAAGAATGTCTGCACATAATTTAGAAATAGAAGTAGGTAGATGGAAAAAACCAATACCTACCCCACGCGAAAATAGAACATGTTGTATATGTCATAAGTTAGAGGACGAATTCCATTTTTTATTTGAATGCCAACTTTACACTGAATTAAGAAAAAAATACATTAACAAATATTACTATGTCAGACCAAACGTACCGAAATTTATCGAACTTCTTCAGTGCAATAATAGTAAAATAAATAGAAACCTGGCAATTTTTGTTAAAAAAGCTTTCGAATTGAGAAATACATACCATACATATTATGAATAATCTAAGCAGCATTAAAATACATACCTCTCACAAGCTCACCTAACACATAACATGCTTACCCAAAAAAATAAATAAAAATAAAATAAAAATACATATATATATTTTCTTCAGTACATTTATTATTTCTGTACTACGTATTAAATAACAAATGATATATTATGGATTGTAAAACATTTCACTTGCTCAGATGTCTTTGTATTTTTTAAAGAGAATATATTGTACTTCATAATATTGTGTAACAATATGCATGTCTTATTATGACCTTGACTTTGATATGTGTATAACATCTTTTGTATACTTTTGTGTACTCATGGGCATTTCTGCCCCGATGTATTTGGAAATAAATCCTAATCCTATGTATTGTCCTGTATTGTATAAGCAACTTGCCACTTGCGTAAAATTAAAGACGAGTGGGTAAAAAACTCTCCTTATAAATTGACCTTACGCTCTTAATGTTTACGAATGAAATAACCACACAGGTTACGCACATTTAAGTTGCACGGTGCGTTAGCGTTTAATAGTACCACCACATTCATTAAAGAGAGTATATAAGATTTAATGTCAACATTTGTTTTAATGAAAAATCAATAAATGAAAACATTGAAGAGCTTAATCTTTTGCATCAAGAACTCTCGGAATTTGAAAATGAAAGACGCTTTAATGAGAGCTAAGGCAAAGTGGATTGATGAAGGCGAGAAACCCTAAAAATATGTTTGTAACTTAGAAACACAATATGCATCTAGTAAAAACATCCCTTATATTGCAAACGATGAAGGTCAAGGGCTATTTGACAATCATGGTATTTTAAAATAAGCTGCCAAATTTTACAAAACATTGCATAAACAGTCTGTTTTTAATGACTCTTACAATGTACATGATGACCTTAAAGGCATAAACGCAATTAAATTAAGCACCGAACAATTTCAATCATTAGAAGGCCTTCAAACACTTACGGAAAAATCAATTACTTTAAAAAATATGAAGCATGACACAAGCTCAGGATCAGATGGTTTTACAGCAGAATATTTAAGATGTTTGGAAGGAGTTATTCCACTTTATAGTGAGAAGCCTAACCTATGGTTTTACCTCTCGAACCATGCCAGTTACTCAAAAACAAGGTATAATCACATGTTTACCTAAAGATAATAAACCCAGACATTTTCTGGAAAAACCTAGGCCATTTACGCTTTTAAATGTAATAAACAAGCTTTCATTTGGGACTATTGCTAACAGATTAAAAACTATTCTTGATACTCTGATATCTAAAGATCAGACAGAATTTATTTAAGGCAGATATATTGGTGAGAATACCAGACTTTTATATGACATTATGAAATATACAGAAGATAACAATATCTCTGGACTCTTTATTACCATAAACGTTGAAAAGGCGTTCCATACCATTTGATTTTGATTTTTTAAGTAAAAAATAGATTATTTTAATGTTGGTACAACATTGAAAAAAATGGATTTCACTTTTCTTACATAATACCTTGACAGCAATTCAAATCAATGGGTTATTATCAGAGTTAATAACAAATGAAAGAGGCTGCCGACAAGGAAATCCAATAAGTTTCCATAATTGTACTTGTAACCTTTGTGCTGCAATTGTGGAAATTAAAATAAGAATTTGTAATTCAATTATGGTATAGTGATCGCATATATAATTTCTTAGTTTGCTACGTCTCTCTTACTGGATGGCACCGATATTTCAATCAATTCTACCCTAGATCTTTTAGAACTAATTGTATATGGATTGGCTCCAGAAAGTTAAGCATACAATCAATAAAAACTTAATATAAACTAGTCTGGGGCACAACAAACTTTAAGTTTTAGGAATATTTTTCGAGTCGATTTAAAGAAAAAGAAAAAAGAAGCTTCTTAATTAAACTTGAAAAGCTGCACAATATCATGCATTTTCGGGAAAGAAGAACTTTAACACCCCTAAAAAAGATTCCTGTTGTTAAATCACTATTACCTTCCCCTTTTTACACACCTGTTTATATCTCTTCCTAGCCCAGAAGAAAAACTTGAAAAAAAAAATTGCCTGTTTTCGAATTGTGTATGGGATGGACCAGCAACAAATAAACAAACTATTGCTATTAAATCATATGATGATGGAGGAGTTGCCATGACTGATATATGTGCTTTTCAAAACAATATTAAAATGACATGGTTAAGGAACATTGTATCAAGTAATTGAACATGTTTCTAACTAGAATATTATATGTTTGATGTGAAGAAAATATTTAATTAAGAAAAAAAAACATAGAAACAATTATGATGAGTTTGTAAAAATAGTTTTTGGAGAGTTGTCCTTACATGTAACAGGGAGTATATTAATAAACAAAATGTCAGTATGTGTGAAGATATCATTGATATGCCTTTATTTTATTACCACAATTTTAAGATAGGTTAAAATGTTATATATTATAAAAAAAAAATGTATGTGTGATAGGGGAATTAGAAATGTAAGAGATATATTTGCACTTCTGAATTTTTTTAAAACAATCTGTATTAGAAAATCTCAATGATGTTCAAATTAACTTCCTATTTAATGAAGGTTTAATCAGAACTGTGAAGGCATTTATCAGATTATCAGGACTTCCATTTATAAAAAAATGCCAAATAGACAATGTGCATTTATACAATTTTACTTGAATCACATATTATTTGGGTATAATCAAAACAAACTTGTTTATGCCTGTTTTAGCTATAATAAAGATATATCCACTTGCCGTTCAATATGGAATACACTTTTTAATAAAGTTAAATGGACAAAGGTGCACGCACTTGTTTTAATTATATCTAAAAACATATACACTCAGTGGTTCCAGACAACAGTTGTTCACAGAATCTTCGGAACCAAATCTTTGTTATTTAAAACGAATATTGTGTATGACAATTTATGTTCCTTCTGTAATGAAAATGAAGAAACCCTATTACATATATTCTGGGACTGCATTTTTACAAAAAGAATTTTAAATTATGTTGTAGAATTTTTGTGCAAAAATGTACTAAAATTTCCTGTCAAACAATGCAATTTGGGGGTACACGTATTAACATAACTGATATTAATATTCTTATCATAGAAATTAAAAAGTATATTTTTGAAATTCTCCGATTCTACTCCTTATTATGCCTTTATCAAAACAATGGAATATATATTTAAGCTACATGGCTACGTCTTTTGCAAGCACATTTTAAATAACAAAAGGAACTACTTAACTGGTTAATTGTCCAACTTTTTGTAGATCAATAGAAAAATCTTATTTTAAATTGTGTTGTTTGCTGAAAAATATTTAATACCATGGTCCTTTGATTAATGTCTATAGTTGTCTGAAGTCCAAACGTTTGATAAAAGGTTATAAGTCCTAACATTTTTCTTTCTTTTTTGAATCATAACATGGCATTTGTGTATGTGTATGTGCGTGTGGACTGTATGATTGTGGCTATATAATGGAATGCATGGATTTAATTTCTATTATAGCAATTGAGTTGAATTGTTAAAAAAACTCTTTTATATACTAACAAATTAACATGTAAACTGACGATACAATTTGTAATATATGGAGGTGAATAAACGCTATAAATTGAAAAAAAAGCAAGGTGTTGTTCTTATCAGACACTTGGCACTACAACAATCATTTGTTGATTTTCTTGACCAAGAGTAAATTGAAATAAAACACTAAAAGTGATAGCGGAGGAGTTGTTATTTATTATAAAACGCACTGTGTATACTTTAAACTTGTTTGTGCAGAAAAAAGGGGGGAAATTGCGATTATCTATATTAATTATTAAGTCATGTGTGTCACTGAAAACGATTTTAAATGTATATAACTGCTATATTCAAACTGAGGTCCCAAATGTGTTAAAGCCCACAGTGACCACATTGTTCGAAATATTTTATTTCAGAAATATCATGAGACATCACAGAGGATGAACGTTTTGGGGATATCTTATTGAGAATGACTGACCTCAAGAGAATGAAAACGCTCGGGATATTGAGAATATCCATCTCGATCAATTTATAGATATGACCTTATTTGGTGTATTATTATATTTGTTATCACCTTGATTATCTTATAAAATAGATCGTACGATAAGGGTTATTACAAGCTTTTAACGCATTGTTAATGAAATAATCTGTTTACAATAAATGTGTTTACAGGCGATAGCTAATGTGCTCGTTATTATCGAAATGGAAGAATATTAGCGGCTAGTAGTGTTAACTATAATATGAAAAAAAAACCAACAGAATAACAGAACAGAACAAAATGTTTATTCATATAACTTGAACATGTCCAGTTCATCGTTATACATACAAAAACGATAACATATAAGCAATAAGCACATGCATAATAATATGTATACCTGTATTGACCATGTTATTGCACTTGTTATAAACGAGTTATTGTATATGTTAGTGTTAAAGTAAGTTAGCGTTATTGCTGAAAAGAACGGCTATTTCACCGGTCCATTCTCATATTGTATACATGCTAGTCCTCATGTGGCGATTAAACTAAAAGCAGCCATGCGATTTTGAAACCAAATCGCATGGATTGTTCGATACACTACCGTCTGTTTGGTTGTTTAACTAGATGTCATACATATATCTTTTTTTGAAAAACGTGGGAACGAAAAATTGTTGTTATATTTAAATTTACATGATCGTCGCATATGGCAGTCATAAATCGAATGCTGTTTTGTTATTTGATATAGTTATTTGGTGATGTCCATATAAATACAAGTATAATATTTGCATGTTACTGAGGGTAGAACGTATCTACAGCCCGAATGAATTTTAATACCTCTCGGGGAGGTCACCGTTGTGACAGAGTTTAAATCGCGACATGGTTTACTCCCTTAGAGTGCCAGCTAGTTTTTTTTAATTCGTACAATTTACGTATGCATATTTTTCCAAACCGTAAACAAGTGGTGACACATTGTTTTGTTCCAAAAAAAACACAATATAATAGAGTATAACCGTACCTGTTAAGACTTTAGACCGGATATAAGGTTAAATGATTGTAATAAAGACGATTAAAGCGGTCCTATTTACAAAATACAAAACAGGAACAATGTAGCTCAGTTTTGTTACTGGTATTACTTATCACAACGCACTGTATGTGATGTGAAGCCGTGCTGTAAACTGAAGCAAACTACGTTCTTATGAAGGACCCTTTACCCAGCGAACCTACACTTTATGCTAAAAAAGGTAATTGGATAGAACACTAAGTTCTACAATACACATCTATTTCGTATTTAAAATAAATACTAATTAAGGAATGAAGCATGGTGTTCGACGACAGTCACATGTAAAGTGATAATATATGTACGCATTTGTTAACTAACGACTTGATTATATTGTCTAACATTAAAATGGTATTGATGCATTTTATCTCTAATCACAAAACGCGGCGTCGACTTTGTAGAATATTTAAAATAAATCATATAATAAATATAAATCACAGAAATATATCCGCTCATGAATTAAGTTATTGAACCATTTCACTGGACAAATTGCGTGTCAAAGTACAATTATGGGCATTAATATCTGTTCTAATCGGATAAATTTTCATTTGAGCTAGCTTCTACTGACTTAATGTAATAACATCTTAATAATATGATCAACATTACTCATTTAAAGTTGTTTGTGCCATTAATGTTTTGATTTTGCATTCCTTCAAACTGTACTGTGAGCATCGTTATTATCAGGCTAAAGACATCAGTATACAGACGTACTGGCGCCAAATAATAAGGCTAATGTGAATTCAAGTAATTAATGAGCATTTTTAATTGACTTTATAATAGTATGTTGTATATTGTTTGTGCAAAAAGCATCAAGCAGTTATTTTAATACAAACAAACACATATTTCAACAGGCCCATAACATTCTATTAAAGTGCAAAAACGCAGCTACATCCAAACGTTCAATTAATGTTTTTAACTTAGAAAATGTTTAATCCCATAGTCTTGCTCTTACTTTCACTTGCAGGCTGATAATTCAACGATTTACGCATTTTTCAACTGATTCCGTTCTTGTCACTATCAAGATGGTGCCATTTTTGAAGTACGCGCGCAAATATTTTTATATTATAGTATGCACTCATGGTGAAAGCACATGCAATATTCAGTTGTTTTTATTATAACATAACACGTGCCTATAACTCCGAATGACAGGAGTAATGTAATGTGCAGTTTAGCAGTCTTAAATGAATGCTTACTTTCGTTTATCGACTAGTTAACATAGATACCGATTTAAATTTAAGCTTAAGGAATTAAATCACACGGGCTCATATGCGCTCGTGGTCATAAAGTCACACGTTGGAACAACGCAGCGTTGTTGAATGACAATTAATTATTTAAATTGTAACATTATCTGACAAAGTTGTTTTGAATTTAATGAAAGTTGTAGGTTTATAGTGCTGTGTCAGGAAAAGCAATATTTATAGCGTTGTTTACACGGTGTTTTTTTGTTATAAAAAGGAGTATCATTTAGAAATGATAAAAAACCAACATAATTATGGCTGTAGAGGTATGAAGGTGATTATAATTGATTTTGACATAGATTGTACCAATGTGCTAATTAAAAACATATGTGCACATAATGTTCATACGATTTTATCAATATAATTTATGTTACAATGCTTTAGAAGCACCTTGTTTTGTTTTTTCTGAGTGATTTGATTCTTAATGTTTGAGATTTTTTAGCAGGCTATCATTCCTGATCGAATATTATATATCCCCAAAACATATTCAATAGTTTCCTTTAAATAATATTTTATACGTATAATTTGTTGATATTTAGTTGTCGACGAGCCAAATTACGCAGCAATATCCCAAATCGTGTTCTAATAGCGTTTGCACTAAGAACGCAATTTTAAAAGTAATAAAGCGTTCAAACCTCCAGAGATAAATATTGAAAAATGTTCATAAAAAGGTAGGTTGTGCTCGACAATTAAGCCTTTATAAAGCATAACAGTTTCAAAGTTAAAATGATTATTGGTCTTACATCTATGAAATGGTAGGTGATTGATAAGATTTTTCTAAGATAAGAAAATCTGTGAACACGTTCCATTTTTAGAGAGGTCCTAATAAAAGCATTTACTTTTTGGTGCAAAAAGGTCCCTTATTTGTTTTTGTCAAATATGTGTAAGATGTGTAGCGTTTTAAATAAAGTAGCAATTAACGAATGGTACACGTTTTTCATAGTGTTAAATTTATTCAGACTAGTCTTTGTATTGCATCTCTTGTGATATAATTTGTTATATTAACGAATGCCGACATTAAAAAATGTTTTTCTCGGTCGGCGGCAATTAGGTGGCAATTGTTATTGCCTTGATTGCAATTTGTTCGCATCTAGGTCAAAATGCAAAGCAAACCATAGAACGTCAATAGTTATACGACAGTAATGGTATTGATCATGTTTTGTTAACGAGACTATAAGACAAAAGACAAGTATTGTTCTTACTGTACATGCTATACAAAGCCACAAGAATATGTGCGTATGAGGAGGTAGTTTTGACTGAACTACTGATATAAACTTTTCACTATGAATCGAAAAGAAATACGGTAATGTGCGTAAGAAAAGCTAGAGTTGACCAATCAAACCGCGAGCTTCTCATCTTCAATGTAAATGCTATGAAAAGAATCTTGGACGGGTTGGTATGAGAAGCTTATTTTTAGCGGTGAGATTCTTATTCTTACTATAAATGCTATGAACAAAAACAAGGACATGTGCGTATGAGAAGCTAGTTTTGACCGGTTAAATCGCTAGCTTCTAGTTTAATTTCAATCCAAAAACAAATACAGTATAATCAAACTCAAGAAATATTATAGTTAGCGAACTTATTTTGCCATGTGTAAGTATTTTATTTAAGGCAATCGAACACATGATTATACAATACATACCTATGAATACGATCCCATGATAGGAATAGTTGGGAATGAAGCTAGGGTTATCCCCTTGAGCGGTCTTTGAAGTGCGTATCACGTTACGCAGAAAAATCGTATGCAATACACAGCAGTCTATTTATGTATAAATATATACGAAAATAACTGTTAATGCGTAATATCGCTTGCATAGCCGACCAATCATATCGTTGTGCAATGCATTCAGTACATCAAGTTATTTTACATGTCTTGACGTTTCTATGCACTTATCATTTCTTTCATTCCAAATATCTATAGACATTATTAAACAAAATATATACACTGGCATGCATCCTTAAATTTTAATTAATATGTATTGACTTTGTTTTTGTTAATATTTAAAATGTTACAGATATTAATTAAACAAGTGTACGGCCAGGTTAATATCAAAGGTTACGAACGCTTCTGATAAGATTACAGCGATGTCGCTGCCTATGTTCAATAGTTTTACTGTCTTTTGTAAATGGTTATTGATATATTCGTTCAAATGCCTAGTTAAGCTCATTATGTTCATTAACATTGTAAACTCCGATAAACTGTAGAAAAGGAATTGGGAGTAGCCGATTTTTCAATCATGGCTGTAAGTTTTACAACATTTTGATTCAGAATCAATTATCAAAAATGAGTATTAATCAAATTCGTCAAAAAATGTTTTTTTTTTTTTGCAAGTACTATAGAACAGCGAGTTATTTTTTATTTTAAACTGTTAATAACTGCCTATATTTAAAGTAAGACATGCACTAGGTAACCAATAAAAAGATTAAGAATGGAATAAACGTTGTCACTAGTCATGTCATGTATACCAAACTGCTAATACGGAGCGTTTAAACCTGACCGAAAGCATAATTAGTCCTGCACGTTACTTCATTCAAACAAATATAAACACAATGGCCAGGGTGGCTCTAAATCGCTCACCTGTGTGGGCGTGGTCAATTTTGAACCAAGAGATATGAATTAAAGAATCTGATGTCGCATCAAAAAAATGTTAAATTCAATTTAAAACATTTCACCTCAAACCCCGTACTTATGTTGACGCCAGATGCATGATTTTATAAAAACACTTAGGAGAGGACCACTGTATAATGTTATATGCCAAACATGACATAATCTTAAACGCTTTGGACAACTTTAAAGGAGGGTCCCAAAATAATCATATCTGTGAAAATCCGCCCTGCGGTTTAGGAAAATATGTTGTTTGAAGCAAATTGTTGACGATACTTGACTGACGACGGACGACGACGGACGCTGGAGGCCACCCACTACAATATCTCACCATCAGCTAACAAAGTAAAACGTCTGCTTCTCCAGCAGGAGAGAAACCTTATTGATAACCCTTATCCTTTATGTATGGCAGGGAAATACTGGTCACTCTGTGTGACAGAAAACAATACAACGTATTGCGTCTATCAAGCGGTTTTAAGGAACGCCAAGCCCATAATTAACCACACATATTTTAGTATATGTAAAACTTGACCTCATAGCATGACAATTCAAATTGCCTTGCATAAATGAGAATACATTCAAATAAATTACCATTTAACTTACCCAATGATTGGATGCGAACCAGAGCACTAAAATCGCAATTTTTTGAAACTCGATGAGAAAAAAGCATCGGCTTCATCTCCTCTTTATTCAGAAGATTTAGAGCTCATATAGCTCCCGATGAGAAGAAACCGCAATTATTATTGTAAACGGTCAAATTTACTTGTTTATTTATAATCACTTTAAGCTACAACAAATAACATCGTCTTACTTCTTTTTAAGACATAACTAACTTCCACTCAGTTACAATTAAATAATACTTATTTTACAAAATAATGAGATTTATTCTTCAAACGCATTTAAATCAGAAATATGCACAGCGGGTGATTTGCGTGTGGCATGATTCAAATACAAATTCTAACGGGGTTGGCGTTATTGTATTCCGCGCGAGCATTACGTGAAGTCGCCAATGAAAGTCGCCTGCAGCACATTTCAATTATTAATGAAATCCGCGCCAGAGATACGATTGTCACATCGATAAAATGTATGTCTAAAGTAGACAAATGTATCAATTATGGCGAATACTTAAATGAAAAAATATGTTTTAGCCAATTGGTCTACCTTGGCATTTTTACATACAGGCATACAGTTTACACCTTTTAACACGATGAAATGGTCAGACATTTAGACATAATTTGAGTGTACTGTTTATTTGAGATACGTACGTGTTTAATTGTAGATACATCGGATTTATAAATAATGATATAAATACAATTTACATTATAATCAAATCATCCTTTTAAATATTTACACACGAAACGAAAACGAGTGTAATCAACGTTGTTAAGAGTGATTTAAACTTTGTTTCATTTGCAATATAACAAAAACAAATCGGTTAAATACATACAAAAGCAATAAACACGACGTATTCTACCAGACTTTTTAATTAAATAACGCCTTCACTGGTTTTGCTTTATCCTTCATTTAATTTCTGGCGGATAATTATTATAATGGAAATAAAGCATGTAGTTATGTGAAAAAAACCAACCCTAGCGAAAAATCGTCAGTTGGAAAAAAAACATGTGAGGCTCTCTTAAAGTTCACGATTTAAAGGAGTCAAACGAGGAAACTGGTACAGATATAACTCGAAGGTGAACAGCTTATTTGATAAACAGTAAAATAAGGACACTACGTGCAATGGAAACACGAGATGAATCACCACATTAATAAATTCGCTCACTGTGATCAATAGCGTGTTGTGTTGTTATTGATAGTTTCATTTCTTAGTGCGGTCAAAATCGTGAACATAAGTGCGCTCAATATAAATCAGAAATTAATTAATTGAACTGGGATCCCAGATTAATCATTATTCTTCATTCTATATCCCTTGGGATCAAATGTAATTTGCTTAAGTCACCTATGCGAACACTGGTCGATCATTTGCTTCAGCCATCTATAATTAAGTGCCATTTGTTGACCATGTTATCGCAGTGCGATCACATCAAGAGCTAATTGTCTAGTATTGCATTATATCTGTCTATGAACGTTCAATGTCACTTTTCCAAGAATATGCTTATCTCAATGCTATTATTACTATTATCAGTAGTTGTAGTATTATTAAGGAGATACATCGTTGATAGAATAGACTGCGTTGATGGTCATGTATTCGGTATTTAAGTAATGATTGGATGAGTTACAAGCAGCAAATATATATCCAATTGTAAACGTATTTTCCAATCAAAACGGTGTTGTTTGTCTTAATTGCCAAAAAAGTGAAAACATTTTTTTTAATCGATCATTACAACTACATAACTGCTAAACTGCTTAAACAAATTAATAAAGATCGTATTCATATGGTAACCTGAATATTATAATTAAATGCGTTTCCATCAAAGGATTCTTGTAAATATATTATTTCATTTCTTCTCGTTAACAAACTATCGCTTTGTAACATGAAGGATATGGTTTTGACAACGTATACATCGATGTACTTTGTTTTGAGTATCAAAGTGAATTTCTCTTTTTGTAAGACAATAAAAACATAATTGCCCTTTTTGATGTTTTCATCTTGATGTACATAGCATACATGTAATGGTCATTTATCTTACAACAATACTTGTTCATTTTTGTGGAAAAGGTGAACAAACATTATCATTGGAGGATTTCGTCTCAGAAAATGTTTCAAACATGTAAATAAGAGTCATTAACTAAAACCATACTTCGACAGCTGCGACAGGAAATGGGGTCTATACGTTTTGGTTTCTATAGATATGGCAACTTTTGCATTTACATACAATGACCTATTCGGTCGACGGTTATGGTTCAGGCAAGCATTTTGCTGAGTTTATAAACCTGTCATATAACCAGACCACTTTCTAAAGGTTACTGAAAAATAGCTGTACATTCTTTTTAAATAATACTTTTGCTTTAAAGTAAATGAGTGTGTGTATCGTGATCTGATGACAGAATGTCTTTATCGTGATCTGATAATATAAGGCAGTAATTTGGTAAATGTTCTACTGTTTTCTGGTATAAATATATAAATAAATGCACCGATATATATTGACATATTGCATAAGAATACGTGTCAATGCCAATTTTACCCGTACCCACGTTGTGCGTGAGATGAAAACACAAAGCACTTCATACACATCTGTGAATTTATGTTTGATATACGTTGGGAAAAATGTTGCGAAGAGCCCATTGAACGACCAGGACCGACTTTGTTCACCCAGGCATATATTTATCACTCCTTTCTGACACTAAACAATAAATATATGTAAACGGACGACTTAAATCCCAGTGATCGGGGGTTAATGTCGAAGTCGGCTGAAGATGCATATCGAAGCAGACTATAAACCGCAACTTTTTTTTTAACTTTAACAATAAAAGAACTTCCGAGTTTGCATAGATAGAGACAACCAATGGTGCTAATCTCAGCAACACATAAGAAAAATTAAACTCTAGAGCCATTAACAGGAGTGGAATTCGTGTAAACTCCCACTTGTTATTGTTTTAAATTGAGGGCTAATTGCCTATACAAGGTTGTCTTATAAGTGGAAAAAAACTGATGTGAATAGAGGCGGTATGGCAAGAAAGGCTCAATAATAGAACATATTCTTGAGTCTGAAGGTATTTTGTTGACTATGGCATTTGTCGTCGTGAGCTGTCGTTTTTCCGTTTAAACACAATGAATATGATGGCAGAAAAAAACAACTCGCAGCACGCACCTTGGCGTTTTGATTAATTTCGATAGTATCTTTATATAACCCACCAGTGAGCGTTTGAAATATCGCTTTTACTTGCTATTGATAAATAAAACCGCATCTAATGTACTTTTGAAATTGGAACAAAGTAATTGTTTAGAGTAATCATCTTATTTCTATTATTATTGGTATTTTCGTCCCGAGCATGAATCACTGCTGACGCCAAACTTATTCCGCCAAGTCATCACGTGGCATGTATCTAGGGGCTATGTGCTATGGGCGGGAAGACCAACTAATACTGAAGCAATACAAACTAAAATGAAAACAAATGGTATTAACCATTTATTGTTTAAATCAAATACTGTATTTTTTTACTTGGTTAACTTTGTTGAGCAAATAAATTTATGAAAAGAGCAACTTTTGATATCTAACGATTTTGTGATTTTTGAATGTTAGGGTTATTTTATTTAAGAAAACAGCTTAATTGTTTGATGGCTAGTAAAATCTCGTGAAAAGCATATGGTTTTAAATGTGAGAAACGTTAATATCTCAATTCAAAGTTTCAATAATATATAAATTTCATATCTAAAAGAACAATCTATGTAGCTACTGGTATCACAATGCACAGTTTCAATACGATATATTTTAATGTCCAAATTCACAAACTGTATAGCCACTGGTGGGTTATGACATATGTTTAGTGTATTGTATGCCCGACGTTACTTTTGCCATGGTAAAGATCAGGTGATAATCAGCCCGTTCTTATCGTCACTTCAGAAGGTATTTCATGAACTTACATGTATAAATAATTCCGGGAAATCGTTATAACAATTGCAACCATTTTGATTTATAAAATGTTCATACGATCACGTCTTTTGACGAAGTTCTTAAAGTATGACGTTTAATTTATGTTTCCATGGTCGTTATCAGATTAAGAGGGTAGCAATCAAGTACCTGCCTTATTCAAGGTTCATATACCAATCAATTTTATCGTAATTGAATATTCTGAAGAAAACAAACATCTGCAATATTCGTAAAGCTCTTTTCTGCAATTTCTGTTTTGTTTTGTTTTCCTTTTTGAATAATTGTATTTACTATTAAACATGTAAATAGTGTAATTTAGCCTTGGTATAACATCATTTGTGAAAACCATTTGCTTATACACAAAGAACATATAATATTTTTGCCCTCCATTTGACGATATTACACGAAAATCAATAAATCATAAGAGCAATGCACTTAAGGCCACCTTTGGAGAGCGCGCGCATATATGTATGCTGTCAGAATGTACTTTTGTATAACAGTGCATCCGAGAGAAACAGTTCATTACCTTATTAAATCACACGGTTTTATATCTCGGAGTGACAAGATTAATTGAATGTGACGAAGCCTGTGTACAGTCAATGCGGCACAGTAAATTGCTAATTGAATTTCGTTTGGTATTTCTTGCCGCATTTTCCAATTTAAGGTTGATTAGGAACACGGTGATTAAATGCGCTGAAGTAATATAAACTGATTCGTTAATTAAAAACCCTGAGTCTTATAGATATAGTAAGTCACATCTTTTCATAGGTTTGCTTTTGAGTCACATCTTTTCATAGGTTTGCTTTTGTTACATATATATCATGTACATCAGAGTGAAGTCTTGGTAACACTATACACTTTATAAATACATTATTCTTTCCAAAGGGACTTATTTCGAACAATTATGGTAAGTAAAGAATAATTTCTGTTGTTGATATACACTAGTCAGATAAGTACTAGTGTGGTTTTTAGAATCAATACATTATACATAAACCAACTAGCCTTTTATAATTTAATTCAATATAACAAAAGAAGGTTAAGGCAATTCTGGAAAATATAAACACGTTTATTATTACAATTCCCAAAACAAAAACGTTTGCCTTCAACAAAAACCTTTTTAGTGAAGAGCTTTAGGTATTCATTATTGAATAATAAGAAAACTGAATTTAATACAGACATACACTTGGAGACTTTTTTAACGCAACACTTTTCAGACTTGAATATCTCAATTATTAGTTAAGATTTTGATGTAAACATTTTTATTTGATCAATTTACTTCATTATGAGCAAGCTCATTATAAAATCATTCATCCGTGATGATCGGACGCTTTAGCACGTGGGGTATGTATAATGTTGTTTTTTTTTGCAAGTTGAAATGGTAAAACGAAATATTATTCTAAATTTATTTCAATGTCATCATTTAAGGTGGGTTCTTACAATAGAATAACATAAATTAGTTTATAAAATGTATGGTTCATATGAATATTCAGGAGCGCAATGACGGCGCTATGCCAGAAGATCTAGAAAAAGAAGAAGTAGCCCAAGGAGTGGACCAAGTATTTTGTCATCACCCTTCCAAAAACGGCAACGTTAGCTGTGCGATTATTACCGCACCATCAGCCTTATCAGCCATCCCAGAAAAGGCATGCTACACATCATCCTCAATCGACTGAAAATTCAGGCCGACGAAATGCTGGCGGAAGAGCAGGCTGGATTCAGAGCTTGACGGAGCACAGTGGAACACTGCAGATTCGTCATTGAGAAACCCCTGCAATATCAACGGGAGATCTTCCAAAACTTCATCGACTTAATGAAAGCGTTCGACCGTGTGTGGCTTGATGACCTATGGCAGGTTCTGAGAGGATTCAACATTGATAAAGGGCTGGTGCAAGTCACCCAGGACTCTACGGAAAGGCCAGCAGCGCCGTACTTCTGAATGGACAGTTGAATGACTTCTACATGACATCAGTGGGCGTCCGTCAGGGTTGTCTGATCTCCCCCGTTCTGTTTAACCTTTTCCATGAGAAGATAATGCAGGATATGATCTAAGACCACTACACCTCCATTTCCAAATTGAGATTCGCTGCTGAAATTCACCCCATGGGTGGCAATAGCACTGAACTACAATACCTCACCAACAGACTCTGGACACTTCATGCGGACACATAACGCATGATACAAACCTTTTGAACACAAGTGTCTTCGAATACTACTCCGCATCTCCTACATAGAACGTAAGGCCAACGAGTACGTCCGGAACATGACAGCAGCACTCGTTAGGGCACGCTAGAGGGAGGTCACCATCGAGGCCGTCAGAAGAAAAGCTGTATAAATAATGTGAAAGAGAAGACCTCCCTTCACATGGTTGAGCTACTCCCAGCAGCCCACAACAGACCTGACTGGCGGAGGATCTCTGTATAGTCGTCACGCATTTCCATCCAACGGCACGACCGGTCAAGGGAATGGTCATGAATGAGGAAACAATAACCTGACTTGCCAAACATCAAAGATTTACTGTGATCAGGCTGCTGAATACACGCCTTCCACGTGAAGGTGTATACAATAACAGAGCATATAACAGATCAAACTGACATCATATCTCACGAGCTGTAGCGTTGTAGATACAGCATAAATCAATCGATGTTTTCTTAAGATAAATCGTTTGCAACATATTGTAAAAACATACTACAAGACTTATAGTACAGAAAGTAAAGATCTCAACCTTCTCTGCGCCCCGAAGTTTTTATTTTGCAAACAAGTATTAAGGATCACGCTTTCTATGATGATTCCATGACATTGTACTAACCATTCTTAACAGACATTGTTATAAAATTGTAAAAATGCATCGAAGTCGAATAAATGTGTATAGGATCTAAATTCCTCCAGCCATACAAATACTTAAATGTTTTTACTCCATACAAAATACTAGAGTGTTACGCGACCAAAGAGAGCGATCATCACAACAAACTATTTTGGTGTCGGTAACTATTGGACGAAAAACAACTCTTTACAATTCTCTTAGATTTTCACTTGAATGGTAACCATGCATCTTAAAAAATTATGGGATGCGCGTTTAATATAGCATGTGCGACAAATTGAACGAATATGGTATATGCACTCTGAATGCAACTTAACTGCTAATGAAAAAAGTGTTCAAAACCCCAGAGATTGCCGACTAAATGGCAATTGTGATTTTTCGTAACAATTCGTCACATAGCTTTCATACTTAATTATTCCAGTACGTGTCCATGGTCACCCGAGAATGTGAACAGAGACGTACTAATGGATTGCTGGTCGATTGTTCAGTTCGCTACACGCGACGGCGTTCCAAGCGCAGTTATAAATTGTTGTGATAGTGCTTGCAATAATTATAGTTATGTTTTCATTCAACAGAAACATTATTTCGCAATTTGACGGTAAGCAAATGTAATCGTCCTCCTGATGAAAAGTGTTAAACACGCGATTAATAGTTGTTTGTGGAATACAAGAAAGCACAACACTAATTTAGTAAAACAATTCCCATTTTTACTCATTGTTTCAAAAAACATCAAAAAAGTTAATGGTTTACAAAAAAAGACAAATTAATGTTAGATGACAGTACATAATATGCAACGACAGTGCAATAAAACAAAATTGAAACATAATGTTTCTGGCTCCTGACTTTAGGTGCAAAGAAAATGAGTATACATTTAATTCAACTTCAAACTAATAGACCTTTCTTTTGGAATGAAACATTACTTTATTCATTATTATTATTATTATTAT
>VMBQ01000294.1:0-64926 GCA_007657795.1 Dreissena rostriformis
ATATTTTAATCACTATAAACTAATACTTGTAAAGAAATACGGTATTTTAGAACTTTTCTTTTTTCGTCATTCGTGGTTGACAGTCCCTTCAAATAAAAAAGAAAACGCTTTTTTTTTAATTTCATGTTAGAAAAATATATTTATCACAGGTGTCTATTTTTGTTCTTTCCTTATTATTTTTCAGTTGAATCGTTTTGTTAAAAAAAAATGGAAAACTATGTAAACAAACTATCGGTGTGTCTTTCATGAGTTATATTTGGACACAGCCTATCACTGACATATTATTGTATTTCTAATAATGCGACTTTATGCTTAATTTATCCAACAATAATTAAATCAAATTAGTTCCGTGTTTTCATCATACTAGCAGATATGTAAAGGATACTTTAAGCATAACTTATATTTTCCTCAGACATAAAATCTAAACTATCTACGATCTTGAATTGAATAGGTTGCGTTCATCATTTAGCTATGCTGCATTCCTAGACTTAATTGCTACTGTTACAGAGAGTAAAATGAAATCCATTGCAGGTGCAAAAACGGGTTGATTTTAATTTCGATATTGTAAATTATGCTTTGCTGGACTTGTGTGTTGATATCTCCTTCTAATTGAATATTAATTTAACATTTAATTAGATAAGGTAGGGCTTTGTACTTGTTTGGGCTACCGTTTACTACAGTCACAATGCTTTGCGTATGCGTTGCCTAACAACATTGCTATTTTCGGAGACCTTTAAGGATTACATGGCAACTTATGGCTATTAAACGTGTGTGGCATGAAATCGCAAACTTTCCTAAACGGATAACGGTATAAAGCTTGAAACAAATTGAACAAATGTGATGGATGGGACACGAAATAATTACGACGTTTCCAGAATTTGTCCCTAATGATCACCGATCGTGCTCAAAGCATGCGGTTATATTGCAGCTAATGCTGAACCTTTGCTAAACATTTGAGGAGTTGTTTTAGACAGAAAGCTGAAGTGTCGCCGATCTGATCATATATATTTGAACACGTGGCCAAACTACATATTTGATATCGCTGGCTATTAGAGCTCTTGGCGTATTGAAGCTCGTTGAACGTACGTGTTAGTTTAATAATGTCATTACAGATTTCCACGCCCATAGAAGAGAGGGATGTGCTGGCTGGTGCGTCAATTTCATTTTCACTTGTTTTCAATACAGTTAGAGCCGACAGATAGGATTTTAACACTACCGGTAAACAGCCCACTTCACTGTTGCTGTCTTTCGCCAAATTCTGTGGAATTTTATCAAGTACTCGGCGTTGATTCTATCCACACTATTCTACTGCTGCGAAATAGGTTCTTTTTATAACACGATGGACACATTTTCGTAATGAATCAAGCAGCCATGCAAAATGCCTATCGAATATGCTGAGACAATAGCGAAAGTTTTCAGAACGTTAGCTTGGACTGCTGATGAAATTGTTAAGCGTCCATTGTTAAACATTGTATAATATTCATGCGGGTTTTTTTTTGAGTCTGATTAGGCACCAGAATGTTGCGGAAGCGTCAAAACCAGACACGAACTGGTCCCAGATCGTTCCGTACATGAAACCTCTCGATTTACCCATAGTCGTTTTTGAAAAAGCATTCTGGAGTGGCATGGGCGGCAGATGTTTTGGATTTTAACATAATTCGTCGGATACCACGATATTTATACTTTCGGAGACCTTTCGAGATTTTGGGCGGAGATGTACTATGTATTGTTTCCGGCTTGTATCCGCAGAGCCGCTTAAAATTGCAGAACATGCTGAAGAGTTTCCGATTTGTTGTTGATCGCATGCCGCCGTGCTTTCGATCTAAGAGTGAAAGTGTACTTACAATGTTGAACTAAATATTTGTTTTCTGTGCTATGTGGGCACTATGCCGATCGAAATTGCTATTGACTTCATAGACAAGTTTGATATGCTGGTGCGTCTAAGTTTTCGTCGTGAGAAAATCCGCCTTAATGGCAAAAAAGATGTGATTTCAAAAGTCCAATAACATATTGTAGCATAATCTGAAATGGACTTATCTCGATAATTATGTGAAGTTATCTCATGTATTTTTCAAAACACTGGTATTTGAAAGAACAAATCAGCTTAATTTGTTACACGACTCAATTAAACGTCGGTGTTTAGTGATGCCGTCAAAATAAGTTACTACAAAAAAATAAATTGATATTGTACTTTCTTTCGTATCAAACGATGTTTTATAAAATACTTCATTTTTGGTTTTGTTTGAGAATTTCTTCCATCGTAACACATTTAAAGGGTCTAATACGCTTGTAAGTGTATAACGCCATAACAAACATGAAGTTACTAACAGAATGGCGCAGCATGTGGATTATCTGGTTTGTGTTTACTTACTTGAGCAAGTTTGCGAGTTAATATTGTATTACTTCTATGTATGTTACCCAATATTACATCAACACTTTTAAAATAACCTTTCAATGATTTTCGTAATAAATCTGCCTAAGTCTACGCACAAAACACAATATAGCCTTTACGATAAATACAACGTGTCCTCTTCTTTTATGAATTATTCAAAGGACAATAATAGTTATGCTGTAAACATGTTCGCTATTGTGGGTATGTAACATTGAATACCGAACATATACCGAACATGTTTTTATCATGGAACATTTATTTCATTAAATACATATTTGTTTTTGTTTTTAATATGCTAGCATGTAGCGTCTTTCTATCAAAGAAATATTACATCATCGATTGACATGCAAAGCGCGAGATTGTATAACGCTATGACATTGTTAATTTTACCTTTGATGATGCAACAACATACGGGTCATATATTTTGTTTGTTTGTGTTTCTAAGTTACAACAAAACGCTAAATTTTTAACACAGTTGGACAATTAATAATGTATGTTATTGTGAACGATAATTCGTTATGTATTTTAAACGAATTGCATACTTAACTGTCTAGTTACATGAATAATTACAAATTATACCATCAAAAATGCTAGTAAGAACGTTTTTTGAAGATTTGATTTTTTTAATTATATTTGAATCATTAATTTTCCCGGTGACAAACAGCAAATTGAACGCTTATTGGGCAAAATATAGAAAGCTAATGAATAATAAAGTTCTCAGTAATAAATGACAACAATAGGGTGCAAACCGACCATCTATTTCTAGTATTTCATTGTTGTATAAGTTTGAAATTACATAAACATTCATGAATCTTGAAACCAATTAAAACACTGTTATCCCTGCAATTGATCAACAACTATGCAATTTGAAAAAAAAATGTTTATAGAAATATTGTAAGTAGCCTTTGATCATTAAAAACTGATTGATTACTTGCAGTCATTGATAAAAAAGGTAATCCATAACCACAAACCAACTAATTGTTAAATTTGTTTCTTTACACAAAACGTTAGGAATTAAATTTGTGACGTTGATTATGTCATTAATCATAAATATAATGTCGACGTAATACGTGTCAGGATGAAACGGTATTAAAGATATGATGTATGAGCGAATGCAAATGTGATTACAAAACAAAAAATGCATAATTATATTGCCTCAGAAATGTCTAACATGAAGGCCATTTATTTAATTGTTATTCAANAATCTACTTACGTTATTTATAGTGTGTATATCGTTATGTCACCTATTTTCGCGACGTACTTTCGATTTTACATCGCAAAATTGTATTACCTGAATATACTGAAAATATGAACTTTGTTCAAGTAATGTAATAGACCAGTCGTGATATTTTAATCAATATATATTAAACTAATAATTGTAAAAAATACGGTATTTTAGAACTTTTCTTTTTTCGTCATTCGTTTTTTACAGTCCCTTTAATCTTCAATGAAAAATACACAATTCCGTAAATATAAACATACTCTGTATCTTCATTATTCCATTCGATAGGCTACATTGAGTACACAAATGTTTTTGAACAAATGCAAATTGGCAGACTATGATCTAAATATGTCAAGTGTAATGTATCGAATAGTCGACCATTTGACGTATCGCGATGAGGGGAAAATATGGATATAATTTAAAAAAATAATGTAGTTTGACGTATGACCATACAGGCAAATCCCTGCAATTCTAACGGACAATCTATCAAATAAGTGCTTCATCAGAAATGTTTTCAATTTGAACTTACCGAAATTATTTCTGAGAAAATGGTTACTTTGCAAAGTCGTTAATATTGCTATATGACTTCCTACATGAACATATTATAATTATGTTGATGAATTTACCTGGTAAACGTTAAATATATGTATATGTTTGTACAATAAATGTTGGCCACCAGAATATCGTATAAAGCGCGTTGTCTTTAATGTGTATAACTTTTAACTACTTTACTGTAATAGCTTCAACTTGACACGTACGCACGCAATCGTGGCATACAAACTATTGGCACGTTTTTGTAATCATTTCATTTATCACACACGCAAATACACTCTACGGTTTCTTTCTAAAACACGCGCAACATTCACTGCTTTAAGACCCTGACCATGCACGGTGTTAGTATTAGGGTGTAATTTCCGGTGTAATTAAGTGTTACACCTAGATATATAAAGTCGTTCACAATGTCTATGTTTTCATTTCCATACATCCACATCTCATAGCGTTTGGTAGCTCCTTGTTTACGAAATACAACACTTTTGGTTGTCGGTGTGTTTAATTGCAGCACCCATATTCAAATATATCGCTTTGTAAGTATGTTTTAATTGTTTGTACTTAAAGTATTATCTGTCAATGCATTTTATCATACTGCGAAGCGAATGAAGATCATATAAATAATACAACTACTATATTGTCTGAAACAGAAACTCGTCCATGGAAATAAGGTTTGTGGACTAATACAGTTGTTTAAGACTAAGGGATACATGTAGTTTTTATTTGCTTGGGTCGAGATTTTCAAGAATACTTACAATACAATTTAACTGATAAGATATTAATCGTTGATGATGTTTCCTTTCTTGACGTGTAATTGCTTCATGTCAGCCACCCACGTATTTCCGTCAGTTCGATGTTGTTTGTCGTTGTGTTGTTTATAAGGGTTTGTTTTAATACCGTTGGTCTTAAACTTGCAAAAGTAACCGATAATGACGTTTCCAAGTAATGATTGAACTATTTGAAAACCTGCATCGTCACGCATTTGTGTGTGTTGATCTCTTACATTCTCCCCCGATATCGTGTAACAATGCGTGCCATTTGTTCATTATGAAATTATGTGAAACGTACTCACCATGCAACAACAGACCATAATTTATCTTACTATGTTAAGAAACAAAAACAACCATGTTGCAATATATTCAGCAGTAAAGTAACTTGTGCTGTTTTTTTTATGTGTATATTGCAGTTTGTTAATCGCCGCATTTTCGTTTACTTCAATTACATTAAAAAGACTGGCCATCACTTTTGATATTTCATGCGAAAAAAAATAATTATGTTTTCATCTGTAATACTATGCACTGAAGCTCAGTAATACATGGGAAATGATACAGGTGACGTCAAAGATTTTAATTTTAATTAATTGTACAAAATAGTATAATTCATCATAAATTAATAGCATCCTAGGTATAATTAATGACTTTGTACTTTGTGCGTTTTATGCCACTGTTTGATTTTTTCCAATTAGTAAAGTGTTAAACACATTTACATGCGTAACGAATAATCGTTCACAACAGATGATAAAACAAGCTACGTCTTCGTGTTGTTTGTCGAGTATCAATTTGTTATTGTATCATTCTTACAATTACAACGTGCATCAGGTTCGGCACTGTTTTTCAAAATAAACATTGTGTCTGTAAAATGGAATGACGATTTGTCGAAGCCACATTTCCATTTAGTATATTCCATCATAATATATATGCTGATTTCTCGGTATTTTATTGAGTTTGCACTATTTAATAATATGTATGTATTATTTATTATTGATGGAAACCTAATATAGTTTATGTTCTTAAATAAGCATTGGTAATTCAATATATGACAATTAAATGATGTGTTAATCAAAAGTTTTAGCCTTTACGATAAAACATATTTCAGATAATTTTTAGTGATTTACCGATTGCAATGTGGTTTATTATGTGTATTGTGGTAGGGTACGATGTTCATTAGAAAATTTGTCTGGACACTTGTTGTTTTTAATAGTTGGGGCAGTTAGATTTTAAGTTAGCGTCATACGGTATTTGAAGAACACTCCCTATATATTATTAAGATTGATATGATGACATCCCTAACGCCACATGATATATGCTCGTTTCTGTACTTAATAGTTAGGCAATTGTGATCAGCCTTTTAACATATCCATTTGTACGGCGTATGCGTTTATACAAGTATCATCAATCTTGTGTTGTTTTTTACGCAGTCGTTCAGCAATAAATGAAGGTAAAATTAAAATTGTATGCGTGAAAGAGCTATCATCGTTAAAGGTATGAATATGACAATTGGCTTTAAATGGATTAATAACCAAAAATAATAATATGAGATTTTTTCATTAATCATTTCGATACCCATTCTGAATACCAAGTTGATGACGATTGATGGATTTCATATTCCGTGAACTTACCCTCAATTATAATATGTGCTGGATATTTTAAATATACATTGAATGTCACAAAACAAATATGCGTCGAGAGTTTTGACATTTTCATTTTGTGTCAAACGGTAATTCAAATTATGTCAAAAGAATATTAAAATTGTGTATTGTTATATTTTCAACTTGATATAAAGAATATATACTAAAGGAAAGCTTTGCTGTGCTCCAATAACATCGATAATGTTTGGTCACTAACTTCATATTGGTGTATATTATACGCTATTTTATAACATATAAATACTCTTCAAATGCATGTCATTAGACATACAGTCACATTAAAATGCTTGAATACTGATGTTATTCATCATAAAACAATTTTCTATATTGACTGTTAAATACGGTTGTCTTAGAATGAAAATGATCAATATCAAAATGCATTTAGTAAAAATAGTATTTGGTAAGCATTGTAGCAAAACTATTGCTCAAACAATTAAATTGCAGATCCAGTGTTGGGTTTTTACAAAAAATCGAGCACTTTAAATGTTGATAAGCGCACAGATGTATGTAACTTTTACTGCATATGAGTGTATTGATGGCTTGTGTGGCCTAATTATCCATAGTATTGCATGTTTACTATGTGTATAAGGCCTTCGCGCGCACACACTACGATGTTGTTGTTATGCACTCCCTAATGCCGCCATAGATGACTATCCGTCCGTCAGTCAGTTAGTATGTCAGCACTGTTTGGTTTCCGCTCTGTTACTCAATCACATGTTATATCATTGTCACCAAACTTTCTGAAAATGTTCATTTGCACAAATCATATATTAATAAACACGTTGGCGTGATTTCTTACAATATGGCATGTTGAGGATTTCCGCTCTCCTTCACAGCCAGTTTCATCTGAATGTCCCCAGATTGTCTGAAAATGTTAATAACAATACAATGGAGGCAATTTACTTTAATTAAATGTATTCCCCAATTTGAAATCGACCGTCAACAAACATACGTTTATTAGTTTAAATGGCGTCATAGTTAAATAACCAGCAAAATAATACCAGGAACGTTAAATTATTCCATTTGATTTTCTCAAAATAAGTCTTTGCGATGATTTTCGCTCTCTTATTCAACCAGCTTCTATCTGATCGCACCCTATCTTTACGAAACATATAGGTTATTCTCAACATGTACGTTGAAGTTATGGCCATTCAACTTACAAACAATATGGCTGTTTGACGAATGCTGCTCTATTGCTCAATCAAAGTTCATTTGATAGTCCGAAACTTTCTGAAAAAAAGATAATATAAGCATACATATTTGGCCAACTTCTATGAAAAAGAAAAAAACACAAGGCACTTAGGAATTGTTGAATTTCTTAAAATATGGATTCGCTATTTGTTTCGCCCTCTTTTTGTAACCAGTTTTGATCGCATGGATACCAAACTGTCTGACAATGTTTTTTAGCAAAGACGTTTAAATGCTGATGACAAACCAAAGAAGACCAAGACTGAATACTATATAAGTAAATACATAATTGTTCCATACATGATATATAAAGGGGTTGTTTTGAGATGTTTCTGGAACAGGTTTAAAACTTGTTTTTTTATTATTTAAAAACAATAATAACATGTTCACATTAATAACGTTGACATACTTAAATACGAGAAGAAAACAAGTTTTTAAAAATTCTAAAATTTACATGGGATGTTTGTCCCATAGTTTAATTGTTTTTGGCATTTTTATTGGAAAAAAATCCCATGGGAAAAAGCAAAAATCTGATGGGAAAGGCTATTTTGGACAACATGAAATTAATGAAAGAAATGAAAATATTATAAAACAAACCATCAATAAACGAGCACAAAGAAGCCTGTTATCGCATACTCTATCTAACATGTGAATATCTAAAAGGAAAAAGGTACTTAAGTTTTCGAAATTTCGGTTTTCGCAAAGTTTTTTCTGTGGCCGCTATTTGCTTATTTGATATTCTATACATATAATTCAGAAGAAATATGATAAGAAATGTTCTTATATAAATTCCGCAGACATAATGGCAACATCGGGTACTTTTGAGTTATGTACGTTTTATATCAAAGTATCAGTTGCTAAAATGTATTTTAATTTTCACATAAAAATAAGTCAGGACGCTTGACCCTTCATCTATTAAACTCAAGCGTGAATGGCTCGTGTGAATACAACATGCAGCAAGTTAACGCATATCCAAACTTTCAACAAAATAACGTGTTTATTAGGCGAGAGATAAAAAATACAATAATGAAATTAAAAAAATAAAAAACAGATTCGTAATTTGTTAATATTTTGTTTGTGTCTTGTTTTGTTTTATTGCTCGATAACGATTGTTTGTAAATTTCGGTTGAAAATGATAAATAGTTGATATTTGTATTTTTCTACGTAATTAAGTTAATTCAATATGGTGTAGCACAGTCATAATTGCTAACAACACATACTTGGTTAAGTCGCAAATAAACGCTTAGATACATTTTCAAACGTATTATTATGGCTTTTGTATAATACGAATACGAGAACAGTGAGTATTAGATACATTTTAACATTTCGTATAGGGAATACAAGAAAAATACTGTTTTTAAATCAATATATACAAAATAGTTAGAAAAAAAACAAACGTTATGCAGTGACACTTTGCATATACAACGCTGGTTTTACAATGAGAACCTGATTAATTAGGAAACAATAAAACGTAATAAACCATACACGAATCTGTGTATTGTTTAAATCTTTGCATGGATAATATGACACGCTTTTTATTTGCGATGTGAAAATATCTACATGTTTATGCAAATGATTCAGCGTGCAAATTATTAATTTATCTTGTAGACTATTAAAATGGTATGAATTAAAAGTCGTTTCTCTTACGACAGTTTAATTAATTACCGAACTGCCTAACGTCAGTAGTTATTAATACGAAACCAGTCTTATTCGTAAATAATGTAAGCTATACATGTAGGTGTACCAATGTGTATCTGATAACAAGCAATTTCAAATCACCACATTTTGAAACACGCTTCGCTTTACGATTTGCGTACAACCTTTACAAGCATGTATCTACGTGGACCTTTCAGCCAACCTATAAGCGAGTAATGAATCTATGGTCTTAAAATTGAACGTGAATCCATAATAGTACGTGTGAATTGCTTTCAATTTAGAGAAAGGAAATATACGTTATGTAAAATGTATGTCTGTTGAAGAAACAAATACATACACAATAAAGTGAAAGTGAAGTGAGATCGATAGCTGAACGACAAACAGTGTATGATTAAATGAGAAATAGTCGATCCAGGTGGCCAAGAGATAAAAAACGGTCAGATTATTTTGTGTTTTCGAGAAGAAAAAAGTAGTTCAAATTCACGTCATAAGATCGCCCTACAATGCGCTTATTTGTATTCGTGAAAATGTATATAACAATGTGACGTCTAATGTCTGTTGATTTATTTTCTGTTGTTGGCTAGTGACAGTACTGAATAGGTGGACTGCACAGGCTAATCTGGGATGACACTTTACGCACAAGCATTTTTTTGCCCAGTTTTTTCAGATAACGCCACATATACTGATAATTTGACTAATCATCTAAGTGCTATACAAAGTGATGAACCTTTAATTGTTCAAAACCAAAGGAATTGTGCCTACCACTTACAAATTAGAATTTTTGAATTAAAAATAAATATGTATAAGCCGCGTCATACGAACATAGGTAATATGCCGCATGCGGCTAGCGTAGCTACAGACCAGCCCATACATCCGCGTATGGTTTTCAATAGCTACTCTTACTGCTGATAAGACCACTTAAACATTGTGTGCATTTATTTATATATTTCTGTTTAAACAATGTTAACCTACTACAACATTTTCGCGAATTAAAATTTTATTGTTTATATTTATTTATAACACTTTAAAAAAAACGCTTTTAAATGATTTTCGTTCTAAAGTTGCCTATTCTACACACAAAACAAACTTAAGTATTAAAGTTAAATACAACATGTCCGTTGCATTTATGCATTAGTCCAAGGACAATAATTGTTATGTTATACACGTGTTCGCTAATGTGGGTATTATGTAACATTGAATAGGCAACATATACTGAAAAGTTTCTTTTCATTCCACATTTATTTCATTTAAAGAATATTTGTTTTTGTTTTCAGAATGCTAACAGGTAGCATCTTTGTATTAAACAAATATTACATCATCGATTGACAAGCAAAGCGTGGGATTGTATTACGCTATGACCTTGTTAATTTTACCTTGGATGATGCACCATACTTTATATGTAAATGTCCATGTTTCCGCCAATTAAGACAAAAATATATAAAAAATGTTTACTATGTGAATCCATCAGTTTTTAAGTTCCATACNTAAAACTTTGCATGGATAATATGACACGCTTTTTATTTGCGATGTTAAAATATTTACATGTTTATGCAAATGATTCAGCGTGCAAATTATAAATTTATCTTGTAGACTATTAAAATGGTATGAATTAAAAGTCGTTTCTCTTACGACATATTAATTAATTACCAAACTGCCTAACGTTCTTAGTTATTAACACGAAACCAGTCTTATTCGTAAATAAGGTAAGCTATAAATATAGGTGTACCAATGTGTACCTGATAACAAGCAATTTCAAATCACCACATTTTGAAACACGCTACGCTGTACGATCTGCGTACAACCTTTACAAGCTTGTATCTAAGTGGACCTTTCAGCCAACCTATAAGCGAGTAATGAATTTATGGTCTTAAAATTGAACGTGAATCCATAATAGTACGTGTGATTTGCGTTCAATTTAGAGAAAGGAAATACACGTTATGTATAATGTATGTCTGATGAAGAAACAAATAAATACACAATAAAACAAGCGAAGTGAGATCGATCGCTGAACGACAGACAGTGTATGATTAAATGAGTAATAGTCGATCCAGGTGGCTAAGAGATAAAAAGCGGTCAGACTATTTAGTGTTTTCGAGAAGAAAAAAGAAGTTCAAATTCACGTCATCAGATCGCCCTACAATGCGCTTATTTGTATTCGTGAAAAAATATATAACAATGCGACGTCTAATGTCTGTTGATTTATTTTCTGTTGTTGGTTCGTGACAGTACTGCATGGGTGGTCGCCACTATTACCCGATTAACGTCAATATTGTTCATAAGTTTTCTTTCTAGTATGATGACTAAGACGTTGAAAACAAAACGGAAAATAAGTTTAACAGAAGCAAGAACATGAATTGCCCTGTTCCTCGCTGTACTTTAGTTAATCAGTACACACTATATTGATACTTAATCAATTTACAGATGCAGTGTAGCCTGTCGAAGTTGTACATACATAGCATTATTCAGCAGTTGCTTACATTAAAGTGTGTTTAAGAACTATCTTATGAACCGCTACACTAGAAAAAGGTTTGTCGTGCTTGATTTGAATCCTTTATAAAACTGTCTTCGTGTTCAAGTCAAATATATTTATTTATACAATTTCAATATAAAAATCCAGACCAGTCAAGATTTTCCCGCGGAAATGATGTTGTAGATTTTGTACAGTCAAATTATTTAATTCACTTGTACTGTTCTGAGGTTAAATAAATATATACCGTTTTAAACAAGAAGCATTTACCTAAACTGATTTGTTTGCTGTTGTAGTTTTACTTGATTAGAAGAACTTAACTCGTTGGACAATAAAGTATTAACCACGATAGAGTCATTTCCCATTTATAATACTCAATAATTAAGATAAAATTGGGTCAGCACGAATTGCGATTAAATGACATGTGATATATCCGTTAACTTAATGATTTTAACTTATGATAAGTTGTTTATATTTTTTTAAGCGTTGAAAGATTCAAAATGACATTTTATGAGATTACAAATAATAAAAACAGATTACTGGTTGTAAATCGAAAATAAATTCGACTAATATATCTTAAACATTTCGATGGAGACAGAATGCACGATCTGATTTAATTAAAATGAAAACGCGAGAGAGAAGTGAAGTGAGAAATGAGATCGTTTACTGATAATTATTTGATTAGTAGCAGCGTTAATGTCATATTGACTTAAATACAGTATCGTATATTTTGTCAATAAACGACACATGTAATTACCCTTAAGGTATGTATTACCATTTTACGTATAATTTATTTGGACACTGTCCGTTCAAAAATAATTGCGTTTTGGCTTGGTGATTGTACATGTGTGAACACGCGTAAACCGTTAAAAAACCGGAAATCAGTTGTCTTAACACACAACAGCTTACGTACAAACAGGCGCATGCGTAGTATACAGGTCAATCGAGAATTTTGACATTGTCATGATTTAGTGTTAATTCACAAACGAAGTATATACGGTGCTATATGTGTATAGTTGGTTTATGAATGACAAGACTGTTTTGTGGAGTCTCAAAAATATATTTCACCACAGGCAATTTAACTTTGTGTATATCTTATGGTAGATCTATCAATAATAGCATACACTGACTAAAGATAAAGCCTATGTCTCAAAATGTTAAGCAAATAACAGAATCGCATGAACACACTCGACTTTTTACAACAGCCATTGTTCAAGTTTCGAGCATTTATGTTAATGGATTGAACTGTGTCATGTTAATACAAGTGGAATATGTGTTAATTAAAACGGACTAATAATTATTATCTACTCAGTTAATTGATTTACCCAACTGTTCCTCAACAGCTCAGATTTTCAGTTTTTGTTAAAGAATACTTTTACCATGGCGTGTTTGTTATATTCAGTATAATAATTATAATTTTACTGTAGACGTTCACATACATTTTTTTTCATTTTGTATACGCATTAATTATTCCATTTTACAGAGTCAAATACACTAGCTTGTACTATTCAACACATTCGCGGTGTAGTTCAAAAGCATATGTTAATTTTTTTTTAAATTGTTTCTAAAAATATTGTATTGGATGCATGTGAACATAACAATGAAGTCACGAAACTACACAGACAAGTTATCTGATGTCATTGTTTGTTAAATTTTCTTAATTTGTGCATGTATATACCAAATACATATACCATACTAGTATGCGTTCTGTCTTATTAATTTTAAACGATTTCAATGAAAGGCCATCCTGGTAAGCCTTTATTAAATGTCTTCACAAAATGTTGATTATTTGAAAACATGGTCGCTTCGTGACTAAATGCTCATCACTGCCGATTTCGATCTGATACACATCTATGTGTAAGTCAGTATCGTGTGACAGACACTTCTTGTCTTTCGTAACTAATACATTTTTACATGTACTGCAGTATGAGTAGGAACTGTTTGAGATTCAATACTTCTCTAATAATACTATGACACAAATCATAAAAGATGTAAACGAACTATGTAGTACCGTAAAGCAGTTCAAGGAATATACTTTGTCTGCCAAGACAAAATTAACTAGTTTGAAAAATACAACTCAGATTTTTTAAATGCTTTATTTACATGTTCACTCAATATTTGAGCAGGTTGTCTATGTAGGGTAATCCGTATGTTTCCTGAAATGTATAAGGAAACACTTTTCAAACATAACAAAATATGGGTTGTGGTAAATGTAGTGTGATTGTTGTGGTGTTGTGGTTGTGGTTGTTTGGGTTTGTATGTGTACGTTTTCTACATAAGTATATTAAAACACGATATAAGTATTGGTCAGTGATCTATTATATATTATATTGAAATATATATTAAATAACGTTATTCAAATAAATCGATATCCTTAGTTTTAAAATGAACTGACCGATCACTAGATCGTACAGTTGTATCACGTCTACTTCTTGGTCCTCCTGCAGCAGAAGACGAGTTTGCATCCCTTCTTGCACCACGGGCATCGGCCTACGTACTACTGGAACTTTCCGTATTTTGGCACACATTAGCATTGTGCTCGCATACCTATGAACATAAAACAAACACATATATTGGTATTTCCATGAACAAGACAAAGAATCACACACAAAAAATCAAATGTCTAATAAATGAGATAATACTAGAAATTTCAGCTACACATGTATCATTGATTCATATCGTAAATCAGAATCGTTGCAATGTATTTGACAAAACAATGTTTACTCTTGTGATTGACTTATCCAACTAACTAAAGCCACCGGATCCAAATCCACCGTAGCCGCCTCCACCGTAGCCGCCTCCACCGTATCCGCCTCCACCGTATCCGCCGCCGCCATAGGATCCTTCGTATACGCCACCAAATCCTCCGTCTCCACCGCCATAGCCTACGCCTCCATACCCTCCATATCCTCCGTCTCCACCGCCATATCCACCGCCTCCATATCCAACGTCTTTGTATCCACCACCGTAACTGCCTCCGCCCCCATAACTACCATCCCCGTAGCAACCACCACCGTAGCCGCCGCCGCCGCCGCCGCCGAACCCAAAGCCCTTTTTGCCAGGCAAATGCTGAATGTCGCCATGAAAAAAAGATCACAAATAGTTACAATCATACAATTACGTTTGCAACTTCTTTTCGTGAACTTTTTTTCCCAAATGCATAATACATGAATTAATAATTATACTTGTTAACATGGTTATGTCATTTTTCTGTTGTACACTTGTGATAATTATATGTACCATATACATTGCAAGTACATGTACAAGTATTAAACAAACATGCAGTTAAATAGTTGATAAACAACACCAATGTTTAGTGGAGTTTGTTACATAAATGTACTGAAATTTATCAAATCATCTTAGTTATCTTTTGAGTTTACTAGAAGTAACATTAAAAATAACGTCGAATGAAAACGCCGTCGTCCTTCGAGAAATTTACCGATTGTGTTGCAAGCAAATTTATATCACAGAATTGCGATTGGTATGGCTAAATGAACACATATTACAAGTGCTTGCACTGTAGTACATTTTGCTTCCGCAAACATGTACGCTTAAATCCATTTCCTCCTGTTGTCAATAGTTATACAAAGTTGTATATGGTTAAACATAGTTAATGAGATTAAACAATGTTTTATATAGTAAGTCTAAGACATATTTTAAATCCCTAAATAATGCCCAATGAAAATCAAACTGAAACGCAGACACACACAAACAATTAAAAAAAGACTTGCTAGCAATCAGAAGCATTTTAATTAAATGTGTAAGTCCTAGATTAAATAGGTTATAATTGAACAAATAAGATAAGAACTTACCTCCGCTGAGCAAGACACAGGCGAGTGCGAGCAAGACGACGGTATTCATGGTGCAGATGGGTCTGGAGGACTGACTATCGGTAAGGATTTACCCGCTTATATAGGATACTAGCGCCGTAAATTACATAGGGTGAATCGGCATTAATGTTGTATTGTTTGAAAGACATATTCCCTATTAAAACAAACTGTTTTCAATTATCAATCATACTTATTTTTTTTTCTCAGAACGCAAACTGCCTGCTACCAAAGTAATGAACTATGGTAATTATAAACTCACTTATTACATAATTATTCCCAATATATGTACATTAGCAACATCACAACGTCAGCGTAACCCAGACAAAAAGTATATGTTGTGGTCTTACAATGATTTTGACTCAAGTCAACTATTTCCTTAAGTCATAGCGTTTTCTTTTCTCTCAATAAATATGTTGTTGTAGATTTTTAGTTTAAACATATTTATTTCAAACAATACACATTGTTTTACACAGAATTACATACAACATTTATACAGTTAACATGTTTGAAAAAGGATTGGAACGAAGGACAATGTCTAATATAGTTCTTCTCCCTATACAAATACAATTACATATTGTCAGACGAACAAAGTTGGTTTTTTATGATTACACAATATCAAAATTATTGAGAAAATGAGAAAAAAAGACAAACTCCGAGTAAAGAGTTTCATTTGTGAAAGGCACGTTATAGGTTGACATTTGAAAAGTGAAAAAGGAGAGAGACTGGCAGAGTTCTGGGAAGAAAATAAAAGAAGTTGAGAAATACTCGATTAGGGAAACAAGAAGAAAAAAGGATTGAGGGTCGTTACGTAGCATATTACGAATCAAATCGCTTACTATTAGATTAAATACTTGTAGATTTTTATTGTTGCATCTAAATTGTTATTTTTTAAAACTTGTCTTTCTATTGAATTTATGTGTGTACATTTTTTGTCCAAACGGGAAAGGTTGTGATTTATTTTTCTTGAAATACATACATCAACCATGTTGTTTCGAATTATCGAAATATCTATTGATATAGTTTATATTGTAAGGATTGGGTGTATATGTAGGGATAATCCTCTAAAGACATAAACTCGTTTTTGTGGCCGGTTCTGACAAAACTGGGCAAAATGCTTAGTCGTAAATTGTCATCCCAGATTAACCTGTCAGTCTGCACAGGCTAATCAGGGTCGACAATTTCCGCTTTTATGGAATTTTTGTTTTAATGATGTCTCTTCTTAGCGAAAATCCAGTTTAGGCGGAAAGTGTCGTCCCTGGTTAGCCTGTGCGAACTGCACAGGCTAATCTGGGATGACACTTTACGCACAAGCATTTTGCCCAGTTTTCTCAGAACACGCCACATATACTGATAATTTGACTAATCATCTAAGTGCTATACAAAGTGATGAACCTTAAATTGTTCAAAACCAAAGGAATTTTGCCTACCACTTACAAAATAGAATGTTTGAATTAAAAATAAATATGTATAAGCCGCGTCATACGAACAAAGGTATTATGCATACATCCACGTATGGTTTTCAATAGCTACTCTTACTGCTGATAAGACCACACAAACATTGTGTGACATTATTTATATATTTCTGTTTAAACAATGTTAACTTACTACAACATTTTCGCGAATTAAGATTGTATTGTTTATATTTATTTATAACACTTTAAAAAAAACGCTTTTAAATGATTTTCGTTCTAAAGTTGCCTTATTCTACACACAAAACAAACTTAAGTATTAAAGTTAAATACAGCATATCCGTTGCATTTATGCATTAGTCCAAGGACAATAATTGTTATGTTATACACGTGTTCGCTAATGTGGGTATTATGTAACATTGAAAACTCAACATATACTGAAAAGTTTCTTTTCATTCCACATTTATTTCATTTAAAGAATATTTGTTTTTGTTTTCAGTATGCTAGCAGGTAACGTCTTTGTATTAAACAAATATTATATCATCGATTGACAAGCAAAGCGTGGGATTGTATTACGCTATGACTTGTTAATTTTACCTTGGATGATGCACCATACTTTATATGTAAATGTCCATGTTTCCGCCAATTAAGACAAAAATATATATAAATTGTTTACTATGTGAATCCATCAGTTTTTAAGTTCGATACTTTATTGAACTCAACTTGTAAAATTGAAATTATAAATTTGTGTAAATATATGAAGGAAGCTCTAGCCGTAAGATATTCTATCACAAATAATATTGTCAACGAAAACTAAAGTAGTAACTTACTGCTAGTAAAACGATATATATTTTACTACGGTAATGTAAAGTCGTTCTTCATTGTTAAATATACTTTGTCTCAAATTGTTATATTACATTTTGTATTTTGTTATAACTCATACGTTGTAATATATAGACACGTGACAATATTTTGTATTATATTTTGTGTATTTAGACGATGTACATTTGTATAAGTCTTAATAAACTGTCTGTTCTGTTCTGTTCTGTTCTGTTCTGTTCTGTNGCCGAAAAAAAAAGTTGCAAAAACAGTCGATTTTGATTTGTGTCAAGTTCTTTCTTGCATTGAACATGACATATCTTTTTTATTGCATAAATCGATTTCGCTTAGAATGGCCTTTAAGAAAAGGTATGATTATGGGGGTCTCTATGTGCAAAATGTTGCATTTATGTTGGCCTAAAGTTGTCGCTTTCACATTGAATTATATAGGGAAACTATTTAGTGTATTCTGACCTACAGCGAGTGTATGTCAACCATTAAAGTAAGTATGAACAAAAACACGGTCAACAAGAGGAAAGTGAACAATTTAGGTGGTTTATCGTATACAACTCATGAGTCATGTTGATCCTCAACAATATGTGTCGCGTTCTGAGAAAACTGGGCAAAATGCTTGTGCGTAAAGTGTCATCCCAGATTAGCCTGTGCAGTCCGCACAGGCTAATCCGGGACGACACTTTCCGCCTAAACTAGATTTTCGCTAAGAAGAGACATCATGTAAACGAAAAATTCCATAAAAGTGGAAATTGTCATCCCTGATTAGCCTGTGCGAACTGCACAGGCTTATCTGGGATGACAATTTACGCACAAGCATTTTGCCCAGTTTTCTCAGAACACGCCACAAATGTGATTGAAACAAAATGCATAATAATATTACCCGAGAAATGTCAAAACTTAATGCCATTTATTTAACTGTTATTTAAATTAACATGTTTGCGATGATCCATCAAACTGAAAGTCACAAACGGCAATCAGTTTAACATCACCGTATTTATCGTCATCATTTAATACATTGCGTACGAACACGTTTTGGAACAAATGCAAATTGGCCTAAATACACTTCAAATGTAATGTATCGAATAGTCGACCATTTGTCGTATTATATTCAGGGACAACTATAAATATGAATGTGAAGAAAAATGTATTATGACGTATGATCCATACAAGGAAATCCCTACAATTCCAACGAGCGATTTATCACAAATAATTTATTTTCCGATTTGCATTATTTTAATATCAGTTAAACCCCTTAGTTTACGCTTGAATTTGAGAGAAACCGTTTTTTTAATGATATATTCACTGACGAAAAATGCTGGTTTTCTTACTTGCTTCTTCGTAATTATGCCGTGAAATGATATAAAAATACGTATCGTTTATAGTTTTAAAAAGAATTTGCCGTGCATTCTTTATTAAACATTAGGTCATAAAAAAGACAATGCGGATGGAACGGCTTTATATGACAGAGCGCGCATTAATTTGAATAGTATATGTTACCATAAGGCCATTCGGTCAAAATGTATGTTTATAATTTGAATATTCAGAACAGCACCGATTTAAATAATACATAACGTTTCTTTTACTTTGTGTTGACCAAGTACAAATTCACCGAATAATTTACTGCACAATTTAACAATAACGTGCATTTTGTATACTCTGTTACATTTGTAACTCCAATAAAAACCATAAAAAAACACATGAACGATCTTGAACTTCGAGCCGACGCAGCGGAGCAGCACAGCAAACATTAATGCTAACGTATTTCCTGGACAACAGAAAACCGAGGCTGAACAGACTGAAGACCTTGTACTCAGCGTGTGCAAGTTCCTTTATAAAACAAATCGTACTTAAAGACGTAGCTTGTACATTCCAATGTGTGTTTGTCAATGTATAACTGAAGTTAATTTGCTCGAGTCTCCTATTTGATGCTCGATCACTAGTCACAACCGGAAACATACTTAGGGTGTGGTCTTCGGAAGGAAATCTCTCTATTACAAAAACAAAGCTCATACAAGTTCAGTAATTGTGCGATATCGATAGTTGTCGCTTTCTTTTGCGAACAAAATAAAACAAACCAAGATAAGAAATATACACTTTAACAGTGTTTGAGTTTTTTTAACGCTCAACTTAACACGTTGTGTCATGTTAGTATATTGTCAATATTGTTAAATTATTTCCTACATACATATAGAATACTAATGTTGATACATACGCCTGGAAACGATATGAATGTTTCTGTTATACTATTGTGTCAAAATGTAGGGCACTTTTAATAAGTGCTTAATCAGAAATGTTGTAAGCGCCAAAATAACCTGGTGCGCCTGTAATAGGTACGAAGGTACGATTGGCGATTGCATCCCATGATTATTTCCTGAAATTTGATTGGAAGCGGCACCAGCAAAAATTAGTTCCCGGTTTAAAAAGATGGTAGTAATAACAAAGGAAAAAACCGACGTTTTCTTTAAAATTGTAATAGACGTTTTTTCCGTCTTCCGTCTTGTGCTGTTGTAGAAGAGCTAATCAAATTCCGTAAGTACCCTTAGAGTGCATTATGTATCCGTTAATCGATTCGCTAACATTATAAAGCTGTCAGCATCTGATTCGCATGGTAAACTTGTATTTTGTTTGTGTGTTTTGCTTAGGCATAGCCACAGGAATGAACAATGATCGTTGAGTCTGTTTCATTTAATAGACGCTTGTCATAGCGAGCGGATGGTAGCTAAATTATTGTTTTAACGTTCAATCGGAGAGATACAATAATGAAAGATATTGGCTTATCTCTTTTCGTTCAGTGGAAAATTGTTCTTAGGGAAACATGCGAATTTAGGATTCTGAAATTTATAAGCGCTAAGAAACGGCAGTTGGAATTGTTGATTTAAAACGCAGTTTAAAGCTATTTTTATATGTATATATGTTTAAATTTACATTGGTAAGAAAATGTGCAAAGCCCTGTGTTATCATTTGCTACAGATAATGATTTCTTAACATTGCATATTTAATGCTTTCTTTGCAAGCGTCACATGTTGTGTCACTTACTGGAATCGTCTCTTTGAGCCGATTCTAATCAATAGTCACCACGCTGGATTATTGAAGAAAATATATTTCAAGCATGGTATTTATAATTTTAAAGCAAGTTGCTGGTAGACTTATCTCATGGCAAAGGGCTGTTATCAAGATAGATAACCAATGTTTGGAAATGTGGCAATGTTTGTAGTATTTGCTTCCCTAAGAAAAAAGGCAACTTATTCAAGGAACTTTGTGATTTATTTGGCAACCAACAGCAGATTATAACTAAAACCAAACGAAATATTGTTTATCATTTATTAATTACATTGTCACATGTCCACTTTACTTGAACATGTACTTGGTACATGTATTGCAATATTGAGAATTTTTAGGGACTGAAAGATTGTTTTGTTTATTTCAGTCAATCGTTTTCAACGTTTTCAAACGTAGACGTAGACATTTCACCGGACGCTGCGTCGTCACTGTTTTCACTGGAAAATAAAGATACACGAAAACGCATTGAGAAGTTACTCTATAAACCCGACTAAAACAGTACAAATGTTTTCAGTGGACTTAACGAAAACATTTCGTAGAAATGGTTACTTTGCAAAATATATCATTCCTCGTCATCATCAATCCATTGACAGGTTTGGCCGTTAGAAAAAATGAGGGACGACGATACATAAATCCTCCTCCAGTCAAGTCTGTTGTGTGATGCTGGGAGTAATTCATCCATGGGAAGGGACGTCTACTCTTTTACATTGCCCATCAAGTTTTTCCTCTGACGGCCTCGACGTGGTGCAGTGATGTATAGGACGTACTCGTTGGACTTGTGCTCCGTAGGAGATGCGGAGCAGTTTTCGGACACATTTATGTTCAAAAGCCTGTATACTGCGCTCTGTGTCTAGATGGAAACTACGAGGGACTTGTAGAGCATGTACTTGGTGGGGAAGCTGATTGAACCTCTTGTCCACAACTTGCTCAGTCTTGCTATCGCTGCGGCCGCCATGGCGATTCTTATTCGGACCTCAGCGGTACTGGTACTATCCCTGGATATTGCTGCGCCCAAAAACTTGAAGCTGGTAACTTCTTTTAGCTTCTCGCCGTTCATGTTGATGTCTGCACTGGTGTTGGTTGTGCTGTTCACCATAATATTTGGACTTCTCCGTAATGACCTCCATCCCGTACGCTTTTGCTCTTTAATACAGTTTGTTGGTGAGATCTGGAAGCTCACTGCTGGTGCCACCCATGATGTCAATGTCATCAGCGAATCTCAAGTTAGAGATGGATCTTCAATCGATAGAGATATAATTGTGGTGGTCATGGAGAGTCTCTTGCATTATCTTCTCAAGGAACATGTTGAACAGGACAGGAGAGAGCAGACCTCCCTGACGGACTCCCACTGATCTCCTGAAGAAGTCCCCTTGCTGTCCATTGAGAAGTACTGCGCTTCTGGTGTTTTCGTAAAGTTCTTGAATGACTTTCACCAGCCCTTCGTCAATGTTAAATCCTCTCATAACGTGCAATAGGCCATCATGCTACACGCGGTCGAACGCTTTCTTGAAGTCAATGACGTTGTGGAAGAGCTCACGTTGGTGTTGCAGGTGTTTCTCAATGATGACTCTACAGTTGAAGATCTGTTCCACTGTGCTTCGACCAGCTTTTAATCCAACCTGCTCTTCAGCAAGCAATATCTCGGCCTTACTTTTCAATCGATTAAGGATGATGCGTAGCATGTATGGCTGGGATCACGAATGATGCTAATGGTGCGATAATTCTCGCACAAGTTCAGATTGCCTTTTTCGGTATGTGTATGACAAGTGACTGGGTCCACTCCTTGGACCACTTTTTCTTCTCTTGCCTTAAGACTACGCACTGTCTCCATCACCTCTGCCTTATGTATGGACGGACTTTTGAACCCAAAGCCTTTCTTTGGCCAGACAAATGCTGAATGTCGCCATGGAACAAAGATCAGTTAAAAGTAGTAATAATCATACAATTACTTTTTCAACTTCTTTTCAGGAACGTTTGGTTTTCTTAAATGCATTTTAAACGAATTAACAACTATACTTGTCAACACCGTTATGTCAGTTTTATGTTGCACAAATGTTTGTTCAATATGTACTATAAACATTGCAAGTACATGTCCAACTATTAAAAAAAAGTTAAATAGTTGATAAACAACACAATTGTTATGTAGAGTTTATTACATTAATGTACTGGCATTTATCAAATAATCTAAGATAGCTTATTTGTATACTAGAAGTAACTTATCAAATGACCGATTGAAAACGCGGTCATCCGTCGAGAACATTGTTCATTTACCGATTATGCTGGCAAGCAAAATTATATCACTGAATTGAGATTAAAATAGCAAAATGAAAAAAAAACGTATCCTTTATTCCATTTCCTCCTGTTGGGAATGGTTATACATAGTTTAATATGATTTTACATAGTTTTGTATGGTAAGACATAGTTTTATATGGTTAAACATAGTTTTATATGGTAAGACATAATTTTATATGACTATTCATAGTTTTATTCAGCATTTATTGACGTTTGTAGAATGTTGTTATACTACGGGTAGTAATGCACTATCATATCGGTGTCATCCCCTATAAAAACCCAAAGTAAATTCAACTGAAACACAGACACACAAATAAAATTGAAAAAAGAAAACTTCCAAGTAATCAGTAGCATTTTAATTAAATGTTAAATTCCAATATTAAATAGGTTATAATTGAACAAATAAGATAAGCACTTACCGCTGCTGAGCAGGACACAGGCGAGTGCGAGCAAGACGATGGTATTCATGGTGCAGATAGGTCTAGAGGACTGACTATCGGTGAGGATTTACACGCTTATATAGGGTTATAGCGCCATAAACTACATGGGATGAATAGGCATTAATTTGATATTATTTGAAAGACCAATTCCCAATTAAAACTATTTTCAATTATCAATCATACTTATTCATTATGTTTATCAGTACGCCCACCGCCTGTTACCAAAGAAATAAAATATGGTTATTATAAACTGACTTATGACATAATTATATCCAATGTATTTACATTAGCAACATCAACACGTCAGCTTAATACAGACAAAAAAGTCTCTTCTGTAGTTTCTGACTCGAGTCAACTATCTTATTATGTACTAGCGTTTTTTTCTCTCAATTAATATGTTGTTGTAAATTGTTCTTGTTGCGTTTAATTTATTTTTTTCTTACCTTATCTTTCTATTGAATTTATGTGTGTACATGTGTTGTCCATTGGGGTAAGGTTGTTATTTATTTTAATTGTATTACATACATCAACCATGTTGTTTCGGATTGTCAAAATAACTATTGATAGAGTGTATACTGTACGGATTTGGTTGTATGTGTAGTTATACTCATCTAAAGACATACACTCTTATTTATATTATTTACCATGTATACTGATAAATTGACTAATCATATATGTGATATACTAAGTGATGAACCTAAAATTGTTCAAAACCAAAGGAATGTTGCCTCACACTTACAAATTATATGTTTTAATTAAAAATAAATATGTATACGCCTTTCATACGAAAATAGGTCTTATGCCGTAAGTGCTCAAGACCAGCCTATACATCCGCGTATGCTTTTCAAAGGCTTCTCTTTCTGCTAATGAGACCACGATACCTTGTGTGACTTTATAGCGGAAAGCGAACTTCCTGACCAGAATGAGCAATTATTCAGGCTTTCGTAAAGCTACATTTTTTTAACATTTAAGTATAATATGTTAAACGTCTTCACATTATGAGTAAAACATATACCCAAATCAATTATTGTTTTTATACATTACATGTTATACATATTCACGTTATACATTTAAACATTAGAATCGTACATGTAACACATCTTATGAATATTTAACAGTAAAATGTATTTAAACGTTACAGGTAAATCTACATATTACAAGTTAAACATTAACAAGTAAAACATCTAGACGTTACAGGTAAATTATCGACATGATATTTACTAAAAATAATTATACATGTATGAACTCGTAAGATAGGTTTTGGTAAATGAAACGACACAATAAACGTTCCATTACTGATAGCTTCAGAATTTAGGAAATTATACTCATATTGGCTTATATTAAAATTGTAACATCGTCGACGCATATACAACCGTTAATAACAGTATTGTGAACTCAGAATATGCATCAATTAATAAAATTGATTTGTTAAAGTCAGCGATGTAATTTCATGGTACCACTGCAAAAATAATTCATTTGATTTGCATGTTTAAATTGTAATTATATATGTGTCGATCGTTGGCTTGAATGACGCAAGCGTTTGACATTTGCGAATGTAATTGATTATTTCTGCATGTGTTTTAACTCTCACTTATAAGCAATACAAAATTAACGCAACTAATCTGCAACGGTGCAAGTTTATTTCTCGATATTTTAAAAGAAACGAGCATAAGCACATACTTAATGAGATGGTTTAACGCGAAACAATCGGAATATAATGCACACTCATCACAAATGAAGATATAAAGACAACTCTTTGAAACTATATAATAACCAATATCAAAACATATGTAATTTAAAACTTCAACTTCACATCTTTATATTCAACAGCAACCAAATTCATACCTCAGCCGATAATACTAATAATGTTCTATGAAACTTCAATGAAGGTATCATTTAGTTTTCTTTTCTGTCACATATTATTGCGTTTCTGTGAATAACCCTGAAGTGGACTATACATTATGCGTATATGGTACTTTGCAATTTGCTAACGTTCTATTTATGCTACCCATCCATGGCTATCATAGTTTTATAAATGCGCTCCCACCGTTCTGGAAATGACATGTTTAGTATTCGAAAACCTTAATTTAAATAGCCGTTATAGAGAATGCATGGGCGTATAATACACGCACAATTTTGCATTTGCATTTACACTTAGAAAACGACAAATACATTTCAATTAATGCATTTGTGTCTGAAGACGTTATTGCAATTGTATTATGGTTTTGTAGTAGTAGTAATTGAGCAGTTAAATTAAATGCCTCCGTTTTTAAGAATGATATGAATGTTTAATAAAAAAATATTGAAGGGGTTTTTTAAAATAAAACAATACGTGTATCCTAATCATTCAATTCGATAAAGTACATTGAGTACGTAAACCTGTTTGAGAATATGCTAATTTGCAGACGGTGACCATAATACACGTCACGTGTAATTTATGTAACGGTCGATCATTTGTCGTATCGAATTTAGAGCAAACTAGGTATATGGGTGTCAAAAATAATGTTTTGTGACGTATGATCAATATATGCAAATCATTACAATTCGAACGAACGATCTATCAAAAATTATTTATTTCCCGATTTGCAAAATTTTAATATTAATTAAACCCCCTTTGTTAATGATTGAATTGTCAAGAAACCGTATTAAATAGCTATGTTGAGGACTGCTGGTTTTCCTAATTTCTTAATTGCTTCTTCGTTTTTTTGACATGAAATGATATACAGATACAAATAATCGTTTGGAAAATAAATTGCGTTTAATTGTTTATCAAACGCCAGGTCATAAAAAGACAGTACATATGAATGGCTTTATATGAATGAGCGAGCGTTTTTATAATATTTGCAGTAACCATAAAGCCATTCTGTCAAAATGTATGTTCATATTATAAATATTCAGAACAGCACCGATTTCCATATTACATTCCTTTTACTTTGTGTTGGTTATGGATATGCAAATCAATGCTTTAATTCACCGAATAATTTACTTAAGAATGCTTCCACACTGGAGATCAAACCAGTGACCTCCAGATCATTAGATGGACACCACATCCATTACACATCAGCGACCTTTAATTAGTAAATTACTTTAGTATTGCAGCATTATATAATGTAATGTTGCTACATATTTTTGGAAAATGATTAATGTGCAGTACTATATAAATCTAAATGCATACAATTTTAATTGTGTATATTGTGTGATTATTAGTTACAAATTCCCTTTTTACAGGTATACTGGATTATGAAAGACTGATAAACATAAAATTGACAACTCATCTCCCCAACGATACTTTGTGTGGCTCATTCTCAGAACAAACCCATAGTCAGTGAGAAAACTACAGTGTAAAAAGACCACTTGATTGTGACAATTATGGCTGACCAAGCAAATGTTATCATTTAAAATAAAGAAAACTTCCAGTTCAATATACATTTTATACCAATTATGACATTGGCCAACACAGAAAATAATTATAAGGTTGATTTTCCCAAAATTGACTGTTACAATTGGATACTGTTTTAAGCTTCACTCTACTTTGTCTGAAAATAAAAGTCCTAAATGATGTAATAGAAACATACATATTTAATTTTTAGTTTTACAAGGATATATATATATACATACATATATTATAATATCTTTTTATCGATGGTCAATCAATTTAAGTTTAACTAATATATACATACACATTTTATACATGTGTATGCTTTGATTTTTTTCTATTGAAGCCAAATTAATATCCCATTAGATAGATAGATAATATCACAACAGTATTCCTATTTTCTCTGCAAGTACTGCAGAAATCATGGATTATTATTTTACTGAGTCAGCCTTAATCTTTATATTATAATTGTTAAAACAGATTAAGATGTGCATTATACAATTGAGGATGCATCAAGATTAAAAAATGGTACATGTATAAATTAATAAAGAATCAATAACAATCAGAAACTGTGCACTTTTTTCAGTATTGTGTTAAAGGATTTGAAGTAATGATGTGTTTTTGAAATATGATTTAAGTGAATTTGAATAAATATATAAAATTTAGTGATTTTCTCAGACAAAACTGTTAATTACATACTAAAGTATTCAGAATGTATTATTGTAATATTCATTCGAATTTTTTAGTACAAAAAGCACTTTTCCCTGGCATTTGTATTTATAGTAATTGCATATTTTATAATTCTGACAGCATTTATAAACTGTGTTCATGCAAGCATGAACACGGTTTCATTTTTTGAGTATTTAAACAAGAGGGCCATGATGGCCCTGTATCACTCCACTACTGAAAAAAAGGCTGAAACACATTTCTCTGCATGTGCAAATACTTAAATATAGGCCCTATTTAAGCACATGTACACTTTTGTGACCTTCTGGGCTGGGTCAAATTTAACCCCAGGGGCATAATTTGAGAAAACTTTGTAGAGGACTACTATATCTCACTACATACAACATGTGGTAGCCCTAGGTCCTAGAGTTAAGGACAAGAATATTTTTAAAGTTTTCACAAAATAAGCAAGATATAAGCGTATATAATGTTCAATTTTGTGACATGCGGGTCAGGATCAAATTTGACCCAAAGGGCATAATTTGAACAAACTTGGTAGAGGACTATAAGATGTTACTGCATACCAAATTTGGTAGCCATAGTCCAAATGTTTTTCGACAAGAAGATTTTTAAAGATTTCACAAAATAGGCGCTTTAAAAGCGTTCATTCAATTTTGTGACCCCCCGGGGCAGGGTCAAAGTTGACCCCAGAGGCATCATTTGAACAAATTTGGTAGAGGTTTATTAGATGTCACTACATACCAAATTTGGTAGCCCTAGGCCCAATGGTTATGGACAACAAGATTTTTATAGTTTTCACCAAATAGGCCTATATAGAAGCGTATGTTCAATTTTGTGACCCTCGGGGCAGGGTCAAACTTGACCCCAGGGGCATAATTTGAACAAACTTGGTAGAGGACTATAAGATGCCACTACATACCAAAGTTGGTAGCCCTAGGCCCAAGGGTTATGGACGAGAAGATTTGTAAAGTTTTCACAAAATATACCCTATGTAAGCATACGTTCAATTTTGTGACCCCCGGGCCAGGGTCAAATTTGACCCCAGGGGTATAATTTGAACAAATTTGGTAGAGGACTATTAGATGTCTGTACATACCAAATGTGATAGCCCTAGGCCCAATGGTTATGGACGGGAGATTTTGAAAGTTTTCACAAAATAGGCCTTATTTAAGCAAATTTTCAATTTTGTGACCCCCAGGGCAGGATCAAATTTGACCCCAGGGGCATAATTTGAACAAATTTGAAAGAGGTTCACCCCAGGAACATTCCTAAGAAATTTCATCAGAATTGGACCAGTAGTTTAGGAGAAGATGTTTAAAGGAAAAGTTTATGCATGGATGCACGATGGACACAGGACCTTTGGCCAGTGGAGCTAAAAATCAAATTAAACATTTAGTTTTGATTTAAAATCAGTTTTTATATGTATATGCAAGTGTCTATTTCACTTATAAATTAAAACAGCATATTATTCATTATTGAAAAGATTATTCCAAGCTTGATGTCATATTTCAACTTTGCATAGTGTAGTTAATTGAACATTGTATTGAACTGTATGGGCAGCTATATTTTTTAATTTATGTATGTTGTATTATACAAAATGCATTATTTCTACCGCAAGTAGACCATATAAGGCCTACTGCTACTAAATAGGCACTGGTATGAATTTGACACTGTTTTTGATGCTCATACAAAACTTTAATTATTACTACACTTTAGTATATTAAATATTTTCAAGTTTTTGTTCAACATTTTTTGCAAAAGAAAAGAGTGTCTTAATGCATTTGAAAATATACTTAAAACAAACTAAAAATGCATTTTAACATACCTTTTTCCTGGTAAAGTGTATTTGGGATGATAAAAAATACACTTGAAGAGTATTAATGCTGGAAAAATGCAGAAAAAAATACATTTGTTTCTGTTAGAAGTGTGTCTTGTCTGCATTTTTAAGTGTATTAAATGCACATCAAATGCAGATAAATACAATGCCAATACTGTTACATGTATTGTAATGGACATAAAATGCACTTGTTCTTGTAATTAAATGCTTTAGTGAATTGAAATAACCTTTTATAACGTTTTAACAATTAATAATACCTTTTTATATAAATTTTCTTTTGAAATGTGACACTTAAATGATTTTTGCACCACTAGTAAGAGATATAATTTGTGCTCATAATGCTTTATCATTACACTATATAAAATCATTTGTTGTATGAAAATTACCCGTAAAATTTATGTGAAAGCTCAAGAGATCAATAGCAGCGTGCTATACCCTGCTCCTTTTTACATGACTTGATGGTATTTAGTCCCCAATTCTACATGGCTAAGGGAAAATTAATGTGCAGATTTGACAAATAAGTCTTAACTGGGATCCAATAGGCAGACTTTCATATTACTTGTATTTAATTTAAATCATGATCTTAATTGCTCTTTGGCAAATCTTTGTTGGTCACAGTATTCAACTGAATTTTGTTCACTTTGTAGTGATTATATTTTCTATATTTATCAGACAACATCTTTCTTCAAAAGTTTAACATGATTGCTTGGTTAATTTAGAAACAAGATCAATGCATCATAACATAAAATGAAAAAATGTGTAATAGTAAAAATGGAAGCAAAAAAGCACTATATTATCTGCCTTAAATCTGAGACGATATGTTGATGTATTGGAATTTCTCATAAATAATGTGTTCCATAGCTGTATAATTGTATAGTCGCATGCATGAGTGGTGTCAATGTCACAATACCAATTAAAGCCTATAATTAACTAAAACAATTTGAAGTTTGATGTGAGTTTTTTTCAAGATCTGTTATATATAATTATATATACATGTAAATATATATTTTGTTGAAAAGTTAACAAGTTAATAAGTTTACTGTAATTAAGTGACAAATAGTTTTACTGATTTGGTTGGATGCATATATGCAGATATATCATGGTTTGTGCAGAGGACAGTAGCAAAAACAAGAGCTGTCTCCGTAGGATGACATACCCCCCCCCCCCGATAAACGCTTTAATAGAAGTTATGAGCATTTTTCAAAACCTAAAAGCCGACCCTAAGTTCAAGGTCAAAGGGGTCAAAATTTGTGTGTGTATGGGAAGGCCTTGTCCATATACACATGCATACCAAATATGAATTTTACATCTGAAGCGACATAGAAGTTATGAGAATTTTTGTGACGGATAGACAGACGGACAGTGCGATCACTATATGCCCTCCTTTCGGGGCATAAAAATGTGTTTCACATTGTTTTGGTAAATTAGTAATGTAGTTAAAAGAACAGAATCATCAATTATAAAGTTATTGATTATAAAGTGTTGCTGGCATATTTGATGCATTCATCTAGCTATAAGAAGGTCCCTGTTTTATCCCCACTGGCACCGAGTGAGGGTTCTCAAAATCTTTAAACAATATGAATAACTACATATAGGGTCGAGAGCCTTGTTGATATGGGGGCTAAACACCTGAAATCAAAGCAACCCAGGTTAAAGGCCGAGGCCAAATAAATAAACCAGAGGCCGCATGAGCCTGCTATACTCTGAACAAGTATTGTTTCTTCTCAGAAAACTGGCTTAAGTGTCTTACTAAGCTTTAGACTTTGAGTTTCAGTGCAATCAATCTAAAATAAATTGGTCAAATTAAATAATAATTTGTAAAAAAATAAACATTCTGCACAAATTCAATTATTTACTTTACCTGTGTGCATGAATCATTTCTGTCTTGATGGTTAGTGAACTATGTCAAAAGCACCATATCTATGAAACACTTGTTTTTTGAATAGTGCAATGTTCCACAGAAATGATGCTGATGATTATTCTACACGATGATGAATTATTAGATATATTTCTAAATTCCATTTCCACCAACAATTCGGTTATTCCACAACCAGTTCACATGCTTCATACACAGTTGAAAATAACACTATTTCACGGGCCGCCCTATTTCACTCAACAACCGTGACACATGTACTCAATTTTTCAACTTTTCGCAATTAAAATTGTCTTCTACTGTTATTGTTGTTGTTGTACTTTTGAAAGTAGTTCGAAAGATGGCGACCATTAACCCAGAGATTGATTTATAAAATAAATCGTCTGCTGATCCAGAGTGAAACAAAAGGTGTTTAATAAGGATTGTAAGCGGTCAGTGTTTATCAGACTTTGGCAAGACGCAAATCTGCAAAAACTCTGTTTAAAATACAAACATTTAAAACAAGTATAAAGTGACGTGCTTATTAATTTCTGAAAGCTTTTTATTTAAAAAAAAGACGCCTGAGGGCTGGTATTTCATCTATGTACATATTACTTTAGTAAATCAATCCCCGTTTCGTACACAAGTATTTAACCTTATGAGCGATTATTTGCGAGTTTTTTAAATCAGAGACTGCCAGCACAGTCTAATAATAAATCATATTTTCGACACGTCGTTTAAACAAAATATTTCATAAAAGCGGTAAGTGTCGTCCTTGATTAGTCTGTGAGAACTGCAAAGGGTAATTTGGGGCGACAATTTACGCAAATGCATTTAGCCCCGTTTTCCCAGAACGTGGCTCATGTATTGAAAAGGGGCCTACAGTAGGGATCTGTTTTAATTTTGATAAGCGGCGTATTAAACGTTGGTTAAAAGTACCACTAGTGTATGTATTTCGAAGTGTATGCGGTCCTTGCGCATAAATCTGCCGGTTGTGTGGACCCAGAGTGTGCCGAATCACTCATACTTAATTAACTTACTATACTAAAGTGACAAAAATTATAAATAACAGCTGAAATGTCCAGTTATATGTATTTAAATGTATATGAACGATTTTCAATTAAGTTGTGTGATGTTGTTCCGTCGGTGGATGGACGATCCGGAGTACCCGGAGGAGACCCCAACTGTCCGGTGTGGTAACCACTTACCCAAACCACGTGCTTCCGGGAACGGGGCTTGAACCCGGGTCGCCTATGTGAGACACGTGTGAACCAACCACTGCGCTAACGGGACAGCCCTCTTAAAAGGTTGTATATGGCATTTAATATACGTTATCCTCGCGTTGTTTGATTATGATGGCAGTCTTTTATCTTGTCCTTATCAAACAGGCAGAAAATTCAATTCAATGAAATTTTAAAACAAAGACCGAGAAGAGAAAAACAACGATTTTGGAATAAAAGTAATATACTAAGTTTAATGGCAGTAAGGATTAACTATTACTTTTGATTGACTATGGTATAAATGATAAAATATTAACAAAAATTACAAATAAAATATAATCTACTAATTCACATAGTATAACTGACTGAAAGTGTTACATAGACTGATGTAAGAAACTATTAAGTCACTACGTGGTATTGACATCAGCAGTGTGTGTGTGTGTTAAAATCGTATTTCGTTTAATGAACAATTGATAAATTGACATGAATCTTTTCCAGCGTGTTTAAACATGTTAAAATAACTTGTGATAAATTTTGATTGAGATGCTTTTCCCACACCTATTTAAATTCTGATTAATTAAAATAAACATGCCTCGTGCGTTTTTGAATATGTATACAGGTCTTCATTTTTTAGACTTATATAAGTCCCTTAAAATAAACTGAAAATGTATCAAAACTAAAGGTAGGCAACTTCTTTTCATAGCAACATAGAACGGTATAGTTTCTATTGGAATCATTTTCATGGCACTTTAAGATAAAATGATAAAAGGTATGCGGATGTAGCAAATCTACATAAAACATAATATAATGAATTCTAACGTGATACATGGTTTGTTTTCGATATTGCTAAATAAGTATATTTCATATATGTTATTCTTCAATATTTATGAGCTTAACAAAATATTGTGAAAGTAGTTTTGGAGAATGTTTAAAACGAGTTCCTAAAGATGCTTTTGTAAACTGTTTATACAATGTAATACCAATCAGGTCTATTTCTAGAACCAAAAAATAGATTTGTCAATTATATTGTCGAAAAACTTCCGTTGGCTATTTTTCCAAACACTTATAGAATAAAAAAAAATGGTATTGTATATTAATTCAATATTTGAAATTACCTGACTGCATCAATTTATTTATGGTACACAAGTGCGATATATTATTTCATTTACAAAATCTGTAAACCAGACACAAATAACTCAAACATTCACAAACATTCGCAAAATAATAAAGTGTTGTAGCGACATTGATGGTTTCAAGGAACTAAAGCTTGTGTAATCAAGTTGCATTGAAATCTTATGTTTTAGTATGCATTTACCAAGCGTTTTATACATTTTATCTATCATCACTTTAAAGTTTATATATCTTCATCATTCTGACTATCGGCCTATACACCACCTTCAGTCCTCGATATAAGTATTGATTATTCTGATTATCGCCATCAACATCACAATAATCAGTCACCAGATTAGTTTCAAATTTTCCGTCTGATATTTGGAATCTCTCCACTGTAACATTCTTCCGCGTCTCCAGTTCCTGTTGGATGGCAGTGTATTCCTCAAGTGGAAATTATTTCGATAGCTAAGAACTCTAAAGAACAACACAATTTCAGATTACTTCCAACTTTCTGAGTACATGTAGGCAGTGTGTCCACCAGTTCAAGAACTTTGGATGGAAGCAAAGCATTAACAAAATATTTAAATACTTCAATTATTGAGGTTGCTCTAGCTGTCTTGATGTCTTATATAGTGTAAGCGTTTCCAGTTGTGTGAGTGATGCTAGTGACTGCGACTACGGCTATTCATAATGCACGTTGAATCCTCTCTGATCAATACTCAGATACCTGATATTCAAACCATGCAGAGCCTTTCACAGACCAGTACTGCCATACACTCACTTAATACTAAGTGTTTCCAGCTGTGTAAGCGATGCTAGTGACTGCGGCAACAACTCTTCATGATCTACGTTGAAACCTCTCTTATCAATACGCAGACTCTGGATATTCAAATCATGCAGAGTCTTCCACAGACCAATACTGCCATACACTCCATTAATACTAAGTGTTTCCAGTTGTGTGATTGATACTTGTGACTGCGACTCTTCGTGATCCACGTTCAAATATACATCATCAATACTCAGACTCTTGATATTAAGACCACGCAGAGCCTTCCACAGACTAGTACTGCCATACCCCACTTTAATGCTAAGTGTGTCCAGCTGTGTGAGCGATGACAATGACTGCTTCTGTGACTCTACATTTTCCACGTTCAAATCGTCCCACATACCACTAAGACTCAGACTCTTGATATTCAGACCATGCAGAGCCTTCCACAGTCCCGGACTGTAATACACCACTTCAATACTAAGCGTTTCCAGCTGTGTGAGCGATGACAGTGACTGCGACTGCAATTTTACATGTTCCGCGTTCAAACCGTCCCACATACATATACCTGTCAGTTAACATATTTTAACTAACTCATTTGAACTGCTCATTCTTTTCAGCTCAATTCAACAGTGCACAAAATGCCCATAATATCACTTTAATTCAAGGCAGTGTAAGTATTTTAGTGTATGTGCTTAGCAAAGAGTGCAATATATAATCGAATTCTCTTTGTAGGTTGAACGACCAATATTTTTGTCCTTTCTGAATCTCGTTTTTAAGATGACAAGATTAGTATTTCTACAAATATTTATTATGGTTTTGACATTTGCGTTTTTTCGCCTATTGCATTTATTTTAGGGTCGCACGAGCTCCTCCTGATATTGAAATTGTGTGCGTTTATATTTAAATTGACTAATTTGTTATATATACATGTATTACAATACCAACACTATTTCTACACGCTTTTTTGTGCTGAAATTTTATGAAGAAGTTAAAAGACACATACCCATTTAAATTGACATCACATGAAATATTAGCCCAAGATTCGTACAAGAAAACATACATCATGATAACTTAACATATTTACAAATTTGGAAGATGACTTTTTAATAACAGTTAGTCCATTGATGTTCCACGACAGGATGGATATTTCACCACCGCCGTGCTTTAAGCCATTGAGTTTACACATTTTACAACAAAATGTCGATGACGTACATAATTTGTATCAGAACCTAGATGCAAATCTTAATACAATTTTTTATACAACCTGAACCGAAGAAAAGAGTCTGAATACACCAATTTGTATACACTTTATCGTTTTTCGTATTTTTGTATTAAATAGATAAATACTTGTTGGTACATAGAGAGAAACTATTGATAATCTCAGCCAGCTCTCAATTTTAAGCGTTGAAAGCACAAACAGATAAATGTCGTACTCTTTTTTCATTGTCAGTCAGTAAAAGTTCAATAAACTTGATCATGTTAGTGTTTTTCAATTAATATCTATTGATATTCTTCTCACGTAATTAACATTGGGTTTTCAATTAAAAAATAAAAATCGTCCTCAAGAACGTTGCAGTGGTTGCATTTTTATGTTTTTAAAAGGTATCTCTTCAGGCTTGTGTCATCTCATTGTTTCCACTGCAAGTCTGTGGGAGATTCTTCAAAACGAGTTGACGCAATTTCAAATTTTGAAACTTTTACTTTATTTAAATATTGTTGGAACTTAATGCTACTGTAAAGGCTTTAATTTCTACCTCTGGTCGTGTTTTGCATTTCAATTGAAAAGATTTTCAAAAACATATCAGATATTCATTGTTTAGAGAAAAAATATTAATATCTTCTACCACTTTACGAAAACATAATTCACTTAATCTGTTTAATAATTCTTTGAGAGATTTTACCCAATACATTTTTTTTGATATATCATGATCATGTAATACCATATCAAAAACGATGTGCATGTACTTGACATAATCATATTGTTGTATTTTAAACCAGTTCTTTAAAACAAAGATGATACGATTATTAGCATCCAATAAACAACATTATTTTGTGTTTGCAACCTCACACCTAACACGTGTTTACAGTAGATATATTATTTCGTTCTAAACACTATTATTTGACCCTCATACTTCACAGCCATAGCTTAGAATAGGCTCAACAAGTTTATTAAAACGCCCAAGTCTAACATTAATTTATATATCTGGGTATTTAACTTAATCTGCTTGCAGCTTGCATATTGTTTTAAGAGCCTGTTCTGAGAGTGCGCCATATGGGACAATGAAAAAGAACCCCAGTGGATAATACGATACCTTTGTATGTAAACCTATTCACTACTTTTACAATGTGTCCTTTGTAAATCAAAATGATTTTGCCTATTCTGTCCACTTTTTTTAATCAGTATTTTTGTGTTATTCACATTAACACATAGCTTCAATTTAGTACAATATTGCTTTTATAAATCTAATCCATTTTGTAGTCCAACTCCGATTCCGCAAATATTACAATATCATCAGCATATACACTTAAATCAGTTTTAACATACACATATTATCTTTTTTAAACGTATTAACCATAAAATGTTCATCAGTGTCAATTAAATACATCGAAGACAAAAAGAAGTATGGCAGAAAACAATATTGCATACTTAAAAAGTGGTGCAGTGTTTTCAATTGGCTTAATGTGAAACACGAACTGATAAAGAAAGTATTTCAAAAAGATGTGTATGTGATCATTAAACGTTTACTTAAGCAATTGGTCTCAACGACTGTGAGAAAAAGCCCTCCGAATATTAAAGTCAATTTTGTTTGCAATAAAGCAAGCAAACAAGTCCTTATCTGACCATTGGGAAATTCGATACACCTTTTTCGCGCTTAAACGGAAAATGTAACATTCCGTCGAATTAATTTATGTGCACCTCGTGTCACTACAAATAACATGAAAACGAATCATTACTGATTTCATTATTAAATTTAGTTTTCGATTTAACACCATTGTATATCGGTTGTACGATATTAAACATTTTACCACGTTCCCCTAATTTTGTCAATTTATTCAATATTATATATCTAACTATAAAGTCAAATGCCTTCGTAAAGTCTACTAATGCTGTGCACAGTTTTTTTTAATTAAAAAAATCATGATAATACCTTGCAGTACAAAAATAGTCTCAATAGTACCCATACATTTCGGTACCCTGCCTGAACTTCTATATATACATTATAATCCCCCTCATAAATTCAATCGACTATTAATTACATTACTAAATAATGTTCCTTTATTACATAACAGAGTTTATTCTCTAAAATTGCTCGAGTCGTCTAAATCCCCCTTCTTATGCAGCAAAACACTACGTCCTTCGCTCCTAGTTTAAAAGTTAAAAATTAAATATTATACCCTCACAAAGTGTCATGTCGTGTTTAAATATCCTTTTAACCTCATCAGGACCATCAGATTTACCATTCTTTATAGATGTACATGCCTTTTTAATTTCGTCTTGTCACATTTCAATATTGAAACTATCCAACATTACCTGAAATTTCTCATTAAGGTATATTTCATTAAAATACAGAAAGTCGGCATCTTGCTGATAAAAATGTGTATCTGGATCATTATCGGATTTAAAGTATCAACAAAAAACATCAGTCTTTAACTTATCTGACTTACAACTTTATACATCCCTTAAATAACGTCCACTATGTGTTTGCATCTAAAAATCCATTATGTTCTAAAATCTGTGTCTGCTCTAAATTATAATTATCTTTTTTTTAAATAAAAATTTATAGTTGCTCCAAGGCTAAACTATCAAAATTTCATTTTCACCACACCTGTCCTTTCTACATAAATTCAAGTTATTATAGAATTTAAATTTTGCCCTTTGACACTCTATCAAACCATCTATCATTTTAACTTGAGTGTTTATGATCCTCTTGAATAAAAATGAACAAGCATTATCAATTAAATAAACAAAAATCTAAACAATCATCTAATGACGCCGCACTATTTGTAAGATATATAACATTACATACATTAATCAAAGATTGAATAGTTTCTGCATTATTGAGAGATTGTATATAAATATCCTTTTTTGTCATTATCTCATATGTGCAATACTTTATCGAACTTATTTACCTGGCATAAAACAACTATAATTGGTTAAGTCATGTGTATTTGTACCACACATTTGTCAGGAAATAAAATCGAATCAAGAATTTCAAACTGATCAATAAATTAAATTAACAAACGTGTACACATAACCAGATTAAGAACACTCGATCCTCTACTCGTTCCACAAGTAAACTTTCCTGTTTGACTATCCACCCGTACCATTTAACACTTTAAAACCGGACAAAACCAAGTAAACATTTAATATTCTCGTTAACTTTTTTTTATCTTGACTTATCTTCGGTTAAATAATATCTACACCATAATCATCTTATAACTAGTCGAAACGTTGTAAATCATCATTTTTGACATAATCAGGTTTACCACCAATTCTTGAATTAAAGTCACCACAACAATAATTGAATCATATCGGTTAAAACTAAATCAAATATACTTTCATTTACAAACAGTTTGTACTACTTTCTGGCACTACATATGTGGCACATTTATGGAACATAGAAAAAAACATCGCTCGTGCTTTTAAAAATTTGGCCTTTTTATTTAATTCACATTAAACAGCCATCGTGATTAAAAAAGTGAACATATTTTTTCAATTGATCTCAGTGACCAATACTCTAAATCACCTGCTTCTCCTATCCAATCTAACAGTAGCATATCACCCCTCGACACATCAATATGGTACCTTAAATAACTTCATCAACTTGTAAACAGAAACATAGCCTGCAAAAACAGCCCCAACAATCCCCTTCCAGGGCCATGGTAGTCAACGTTCAAAGCATTCTGGCAAAATAACAACCGTTACTATCAGAACTTTAATCCGACATCATTTTAGAAAGTGACACCTGACACCATAGTGGCATCTTTGAGAGACATGTTATACCAGTGGGCAACCATATTCTGTGAGACAAGACCGACACAGCGACCCACATGGCGGAGTCATCATAGCTGCTAAAGACATTATAACATGCAATGATCTCCAAATTGAGGCAAACACATAACTAACAGCAGTCCTTATAGAATGCAGCGGGAACCAAATACTCATCGTTGCAGCCATGTATGGGCCTCCAAGTAGAGATGTAAAGTACATGCAAGAGATGAGAGAGTCCTTACACAGATTACACATTCAGCATCAAAACTCCACCATCTGGTTCGCAGGAGACGTAAACCTCCCCGAACAAAGACTGGGAAAGCCATTTCCTCAAACTACATCAGCAGTATAAATCAGAACTTCCTAGATCTCCTTAATGACACTGGGTCTGAACAAGTCATCAATTTCTCCACAAAAAATCTAAACATTAGACCTATTTGCGACAAAAAACCATCTACAGTTTTTACGCAGCAAACCACTACCAAGAGACTATGACATCGTTTTCCTAGAAATAGCAACAACATCTCTAAGAAAGCGCATACCAAAGCGTAAGATATTCCTATGGAACAAAATGAATATCGAGGATATCAGAGCTACTACGAATAATTTCACCTGCACCTTTAAACAAGAAACTACTACAACCTCTGATATAAACCTCATCTGGGAGACCTTCAAGGACAGCTGTATCTTTATCATGGACGAACCAATACCTTAACAAATGATATCGAGCAGATTCGACTTACCCTGAATTAACAGACAGGTAAAACGCCTCTGAAGTAGGAAACATAAAGCCTATAGAAAGGCTAAAAACAACAGCACACATGCGGACATAACAACATATAAGCAGCTCCAAACGTTGCGAGAGTTCCGAGGTCCAAATTCTAAAAACAACTATGTTGGCTTTAGTGCCCAAAGACTAAAGCTGAGATCCTAAACTCACAATTCAGCAGCGTCTTCACTGACGAACACCTAACCAACACCCCATCTATTGACAATACCCAACAGAAGTAACCCTTCTACATCAATGAAAATGGTATAAGAAAGCTTCTGCTAGACCTAAACCCCAACAAGGCACAAGGACCAGCCAGACTGCCACCAAGATTCCTCAAGAAATTTGCAAATAAGATTGCTCGTGCACTAACCCTAGTGTTACAAGCCTCCCTCACGCAAGGTCGAGTACCCGACGACTGAAAGCACGCTATTGTGATTCCAATTTTTAAGACGGGATATCGCACAGCTGCTGTAAACTACAGGCCGATAGCACTTACCTCAGTCTGTTGCAATACCATAAAGCATGCCATCAACAGTCAAGTTATAAAACACCTGGAGCGCCATGGTATCCTCACTGACAGTCAGCATGGTTTCAGGAAAAGACGTTCCTGCGAAAGCCAGCTTGTACTCATAATACAAGACATTGCCTCATGCTTGAAAGACGGTGACCAGATTGATGCTGTGCTACTTGATTTTAGCAAAGCGTTCGACAATGTACCCCACAAGCGACTCTCCATCAAACTGGGCCACTATAGGATCCGCAATTAACTGCTGAACTGGATCAATAGTTTCCTTAGCAACAGAAGCCAGGAAATCTTTGTCAAAGGTCACACCTCATCTTCTGCACCTGTCACATCAGGGTCCCCTACTCTTTCTAGTGTATATAAATGACATCCCAGGAAGAGTTGCCTTCACCACACGCCTCTTTGCAGATGATAGTATACTGTATCGAAAGATCAGAACAACTGAAGATGAAAACATCCTACAAGAGGATCTGAAAACACTGGAACAATGGAAGAAAGACTGGCAGATGCAATTTAACCCATCCGAATGTGAAACCATCCATTGTACTAAAAACCAGCATCCATTCCATAGGACCTACTAGCTTCATGACCACCAACTTGCCAATGTCACAGTCAATTGGGAAGTATATAGAGGTCACATTGCATGAAAAACTGCTTTGGAACAGTCATGTTGATGAGATCTCCAAAGAGCCAACAACTCCCTTTCCTTCCTGAGAAAAAATATCATCAATTATCCGACTGATGTGAAGGACTAATGCTACAAGGCCCTAGTGCGCCCAGTTCTGGAATACGCATCTACAGAATGGGACCCGTATACAGCGGCAAATATATCTCAGTACATCGCAGAACTGCCAGATTCTTCAAGGGAGACTACAGAACGACACGCAGCTCAAGCGACATGATCACCTCCCCGTGATGGCAATCCCTGCAAACCCGGCGTACTAAAATCCAGACTGGTACTTATATACATGATAAACCACTACCTGGTAGAAATACAAGCAAACCTGTATCTCTACTGAGAGGGAGAAATATATGCGACCTCGTCCCATTCTGTCAAACAGATCTTTACAGACACTCCTTCTTCCCAGCAGCCATCAGACTCCAACTGGAATTAGCTGCCGGCAGCAGTGTCCACTGCCAGGTCCTTGGGCAGCTTCAATGCAGGCCTGGTCACTCTGCATAAGATCACAAGCACAGTTGTATTTCTGGTTTTATATCTCACTTTGTTTTATTACCTCACAACGACCTTGAACAGTCACACTGCGTCGATGCTCTAGATGAGCCCTGCTCTTTATGGGAAGAAGAAGATCAGAGATACAAATAATTATCACACCATTATTTTTTGTGGAGTCTTTTATTTTAAAGTGATATTAAAGTGTGCATTTTTCACTGTTGAATTTTGCTGAAAAAAAATAAACAGGTCAAAAGAGTTATTTAAAATGTGGTAACTGACCAATTATCTATAACTCATCTTGCTACCAGTTGTTTATAAAAAATATGTATTATATTCGATATTTAACATGACTGTCCCAGTCCTCTAAGCCGAAATGATTCGTAAAACAAAATTATGTATATTTGTCGTATGAACAAATCTGTACTAAAACTACATTTAGATTCACATTGTACATCGAATCATTTCTGTCGTCAGTGGTCAAAACGAAAGTACGATTGATATTCAAATGCATATTTTTTTTCTTTTTCCTGGATATTGTTTTAGTTTGTTGATGCTGCATTAACAAAAATAAATGTATATCAAGTAAAAACTCCAAAAATAAACAACGGTTGAGATAGACACCTATAAACATAACATATACTGTTAGTAAATAACAATATGTGATTTTTTGCAAACACTTCTCTCATTTCGATCGACTGTTATGTACTATACCGTTTACCAACAAGTCCCTGTACATTAAACATATTCAGTCTAATCTCCGTGTTCTCTCCCGTCTGTCTTATTTATGGTCCAATTCATCGCGCTCGACTGCGTGCTGTGACCGATTGCTATTAATAAAAGCTCAATTTAAATTTTATTTAACACTGTGTATTTCTGCTCAATTTACCACGGTTACTGTTAAACTGTAGATGAATAATTTGCTTTTGGCGTTTGTTGTTGCGAACTGTTTGTGATAATTTCACTCGTTATTGATGTCCTTCTATTGGATTTACCACCGCTTTTCGGTAAGTAGCCGTTATCGTTATTCATGTTTAATGGAAACGGTGTCGATTTTATTGCCTACATTCCATGCGAATTGTGTCTGTATGTCACTTTTTAGCAACAGTTCATTGCATTTTCTATGCTCCTTATCTCATCAAATTATGGTCATCATTTTAATTAGTTTAAACCGATTTATTTAGCTCGATTGCAACGAAAGCCTCAGGCTTATTGAAACACTCTCGAGTTATGATTGACATCGTGATCCAATCTAAAAAAATATAGTACCAACAAAACGGCATCACCAGTCGTTCTTTTGTCTATATGTTCACAATGTTCGTCTTTTTTGTAGTTTATTTACACATGAAAGCATTTGCTTACAATAAAGTTACTCTATAAATTGCACGGCTGTACGAGGATTTTTTACCGACGGAAAATACAGAGTGAAAACATTTCCTTTCCAAACTGTGTATCAATACAAGCTTATAAAATGTATAAATCAATGTATAAACAAACATGTCATTTGACAGAAAATAAGCATATACGTCTTTGAAGCGCGTTCTATTGGATCTGTGTCCATGTTATTATGTGTACTTTTTAAAAATTTTGCTTTTTCAAAAAATGCTAAAATCATTTTTATATTTGGGAATAGGATTATACTTAATTTTAATAGCTATGAAACCAGTAGATTTGTGTTATCAAATTGAGTCTTTAAGTGTTTACTGTGATATGAGATGAACACCAGGAAGTGGAGGTAGATGTTTATGAAAGCGATGATGTTGATATTAAAAATATTGACGAAAATGAAAATAATTGTTGATGGTTATTGATGCTAGTTTGACAATGTTTATAACAATTATAATGGTGATTTCGTTGATTTTATTTTAATTGATAGGATGAGAATATTGATGGAAATGCGTCCGATGAGACTGCTGCTAATGCAGCTGATGCAGCTGATACTTATGATGTTGATGTTGTTGATGACATTATGATGATGATTATGATTATTATGATGATTATGATGATAATTATGATGATTATGAAGAGTAAGAAGAAAAATAAGAAGAAGATGATGATGATGATGATTGAGATGTTTGAGATGATGATGATGGTGATGATGATGATGTTGTTGATGATGATGATGATGGTGGTGGTGGTGGTGGTGATGGTGGTGATGATAATGATGATGTTGCTGCTGCTGCTGATGATGATGCTGCTGCTGCTAATGTTGATGATGATGATGATGATAGCGATAGACCGCTGTCAGGGTTATGCAATATATACAATCTACATAGGAGCCTGCAGCGCCGTTAAATGTCGCATCGCCGTTAAATGTCGCAAGTTACGAGATTTGTCGCAATATTGACGATAAATGTCGCAAGGAACGATATATGTCGCAAATCCTATTGCCGCTTTATGTCGCAACTTTTACGATAAATGTCGGACACCTTAAGACATTGTTAGTCATGTAAAAATGAAAAGTTGATGATATGATTTTTGACTCGAGTAGCCAGTTGTTGATTTATCGGTGCTTAATGGGCATCTTTTATCAAGATTTGCCAAGTTTGTAAGATGTGATAAAACTGTAACATTATTACAGCAACACACATTACGATAACATTGTATTGAATATTGTATGCATGACTGTAGAACATACAAATATCTTAGTAAATGTATAACTATTTTGCAGAATCACTGGCATATGCCGGAGTTTGTACTGCAATAATGATGAACCGACTGACACATAATATGTTCTTTTTACTTTTTCAATATCGTTTCCTTCAATTAATTCTTACCATATAGGCAGCGGTATTCGCCGATTCATTGACTCGCTGCAGAGTATCAATCTAGGGAAAAAAACTTCATCATCGTTTATCAGTGAACTTAGCCTTCTTTTAGATATGTCATTTACTCTCGTGAATATATAAGTATTTGGTAAATGACAGTGTCAAAGATCATACTCCGTACACAGTATAAGATTTCCGATCCTGTTGGAAATTTGAACTCGTACTCTTTAAACTAACCAATCACGAAAATGGTCGCATGTACATATAAAATATTTATTTTATCTGACACGAATTGTCGTTTCATACTATTTTGTATTAAACGAGTTAAAAAAATTATGTTAGTAAGCGAGCTTCTGGCGACTTTATGATATGGAATGACAACTCGTGTCAGATCGTTTTTTGCTGTTCGCTTGCCAACAAAAAGTATAAAATATACCTTTTGTATACATCAATATACGCAATTACAAAATATATCGCATATACAGTGAATTCCAGCATCAAACCAAGACTTAAAGTAAACACTTTTATTTCCTATCAATATATTTGGATTATAAAAGAAGTAGATAATGCATCAATTCTTCTGCTTTTACTTCTAATTTACTACAATAAATTGAGAAGCTTTTAAAAAAATCTACCCAAAAAGAGTTTGACATTCTGTTGGATATATTTAAAGCATCATGATAACTGCAATTGAACAGTTTATGAGTATCAATTGTGAGATATATATCATATTTCCTCTAAATAATTGAATTTTTTACAACCAGGTAAGTTTCAATTCTAGATTTAATGAATCCAAGTTCATCATTGTCAAACCTCCATCACTATATTCTTCAACTATTGTTGTAAATTTTACTAATCCCGTCCCAAATAGAAATCTGAATATAAGTTTTTATTGAATTAAAAATGATATTGGGTGGATAAGGCAGTGATATGAACATGTGATTGAATAATGACACAGTAAGAGTTTTCACAATGACAATGTTTACAATGGGTGTTAAAGTTCTTCTTTTCCAATTTGTCAGGGTATTTTCCATTTTAACATTTTTTATTGTAATTTATATGAAATACTTTGACAGGTCAACGTGGACATTTATTCCGAGCAGTTTAAAGCTGTGTTGCATCCAGTTCAATTTCCATTGTGTGTTATGGAATAAGAACTATATTTGTATTTGCCAATCCATACAACAATTGTTTTATCAAAATTAACATTTAGACCTGAAATATTGCAAAAACGTCCACTGACAACAGTTATTCTTATACCATTTTAGCTCGACTATTATATATGAAATATATATATAGTGGAGATATCCTGCTCAATCCCTCGTCGGCGTGAGCGTGAGCGTTAGCGTGCAATGTTAAAGTTTTCGTACCAACCCAAATATTTCCTATGTCCCTTGACACATTGCTTTAATATTTTGCATACTTTTTTACCAACATGACTCCAACCTATTAACAAGAGCAGACAACTGTATCAATCATTTTGTAAGAATTATGGCCCTTTTTCACTTAGAATATGCATATTATTAATGATAAAGTTTGCGTACCACCCCAAATATTTCCTATGTCCCTTGACATATTGCTTTAATATTTTACATACTTCTTTACCAACATTACCCCAGCCTATAAACAAGAGCGAACAACTATATCAAGCATTTTGTAAGAATTATGGTCTTTTTTTCACTTAGAATATGCATATTATTGATAAATCTATGTTGAAGTTTGCGTACCACCTCAAATATTATCAATGTCCCTTAACATATTGCTTTCATATTTTGAAAATTTCTTTATCAGCATGACCCCAATCTATAAACAAGAGCAGACAACTGTATCAAGCATTTTGTAAGAATAATGGCCCTTTTTGCCTTTACAATATGCATATAACTTTAGTTACATTGCCATAACTTCTTTTTTTATGATCAGATTTTATTGATACTTTGACAAAACAACACTTACCTGAAAACCACAATGGATTCCACCCAAACAATAGCCCACGCCCCAAACACAGAATCCCTGCCCCCCCCCTCCCCCCCAAAAAATTNCACCCCACATTAAACCCCCTCTCAACCCCACCCAATCCAAAATGAATATTGTTTTCTTTGAAACATGGTTTTAAAAAAACAACATATATCTATTTACGTTATTTTTGAAGGACCGTCCAAACTTCCCATCCAAGCTATTGCTATCAAACTTGTCATAAAATCGTATTAGTTTGTTTTATGTCTTTACAAATGTTAAATAGATTGTGAAAAATATACCTGAACTATTACCTCAACCTTCTTGAATAATTTGAACAATTACCCCATGATGGCTTACGTTATACTGTCAAGCACTCGAATAGTCGAGCGCGCTGTCCTCTGACAGCTCTTGTATAGTCTTATTATCTCTCAATACAAGTGACAACATTTCAGCGCAGAGGATAAACATATAACATAACAGAGGATCTCATTGTATGTAGCCCCTTTCCATGGGAAAAAAAAACGATAATTAACCACACTAAGAAACAGCCGAATTATAATCGTTATCTAAAATCTGAAACAAACTCTTAACGCCTGGACCAAAATTAAAGAAAGAAAGTGTATTCTGCGCAAACGACCATGGCAATGAATCGAAGGCTTTTTTCAAGTCTATTAGGAGTAGTAAACACGGGATATCATTTTCTTCAGTATAGTGCATGATGTCATATAAAAACCTTGTATTTTCCCCTATGTATATCCCTTTAATGAAACCAGTCTGGTCGTTATGAATTAGCTTATCCATAAATAATTTGGATATACTCCCGAGGCAATTTTATAAACAGTATTTAGAAGAGTAATAGAGCGCCAACTTTGTATAAAAAGCTTAGATTACTCTTCCTTAGGAATATAGGTTATTATGCCTTGAGTTTGTGTTATAGATAAATTTCCACAATTGAAAGTTTTATTTAAGGATCTGACAACCAAAGTTCCATTTTTTTCACAACATGTAAAACAAATAGCATTGAAGCAATAAGTTCCTGAGCATTTATTAGTTGACATATGTTTAAAAACTGTAGAGGCTTCATCTTAAATTATGGAACCTTGAATGGAAGAGGCCTCAGCCTGTAGGAATTCGGACAATTAATTCCTCTAACAAAATTAGTTAAGTCTATTACATTCATTTTTTGCTTACATAAATACTTAAATAATAAGATGCTTTTTTATTTAATATACATGTTTTTTTCAGTTATTTCCCTATCATCTTCATTTTTTTTTACTTTATATATAGTTTTTGTTATTGCATGTTTTGTTTTCTAGGCTGCAAAAATATTAAGATAAAAAAGTCTCTTCCAATTCTTTAATTCTTGTTACTAATTTGCGTCCTATTAGCTTTGATTCCTTTTTTATAAGACGCATATAAAATAGATTTTCCTCTTAATTCCATAAGGAGGGTTTCTATAAAAAGTTGATCACTTATAGTAAACTGTAATTCGTTGTTAGGAACTTCATTACTATTTTGATTATTGTAAATTGGTAGCGCGTATTGAAGTTTAATATCATCAATTTTTTCGAGTATTTCTTATACGTACACAATATCTAACAGTAGAGAATTATTATGTTAGCAAAGACCTGATTTATGAGAAAAATTGATTAATATATATTTTATGTTATTATTGAGTGATCAGATTGAAGACTTGGTTCAATTTCAGTATTTTTAAAGTGTTGCAAAAAGTCTGATATGATACAAAATAAGTCTAGCCTGGCCTGTTGTATTGGGTTTGTTCTACGCCGGGTAAATCTCTTTTTTGACTGATTTTGATGTCAGAAGGAATCTACAAGATTGTATCAATTAATAAAATCTCAAACTTTATTGCGGGCCTTATGGTTATTAATAGTTTTGTAATTATAATAATACTACAGGATCTGACAAGATTAAAATCTCCATCAATGATTAACAATCATTTTCAAATCGTTCAATAATTTCAAAGATATCAGTAAAAAAATGTAAATATTTGGCCCATATAAAGTCAGCAATGTAAAGCGATATTCACTAACAGAAATATCGATTGCAAAAAAAATAACGTTGGATTCAGCAGCAGATTTATGTACTTTATAATCTGTGCAATTGGATATAAAATACATGTTCCCCTTGAATTAGAAAAAAAACATAGCTCAAAAAGCATTCCGATACGCATTCCGAATAAATGGTATTGTACATATCAGTGAAAAAATGTGTATCCTGCAGGCAATATATATTAGCATTTTACTTAGATCTAGTGAAGGTATGACATTTTTTTCTAATGGTTTATGCAATCTTCAATCGGTCCATATAACCGCTTCAAAATTTATAAGTACAATGTCATCTCACTCTTAAAAGTGCTAAACAGGAAGATAACACGGGGCTATTGATTTACCTATGCAGTATTACTTTGCATTTTATAAACATCTAAACATAGAGCAAACACGAAATTTGTTTAAATGTAACAATGCTATGTCGTATGGTGTATAAGCTTTAATTATTAATTATTTTAGGATTATTTAAACAAATTTATACAATACAGTATTCTAGTACTTATTGATTTACGTAGGTAGTAGTACATTGCATTTTATTAACATATAAGCATAGAACGAAATCGGAAATTATCTAACCATATAAGGTTTAACTCATAATACACATTTCAAGCGGTGAATATGCGATTTACAAGTGACAAAAACAACAACAATTTAAACCTTTTCACAAATTAATTTAATTTAAAACGTATTTTTTTAAACTGTATTTCATGAGAAAGTATTGACCTATTGAAACTATAGAAAAATACGTCAATTTACGGTACATTCGAAACAAACATATTGGTTACCCGGGTGGAAGGGTTGGTAGAGGTGTTACACGTTAATGTTTACGGAGTTACCTTGACGGAGTAACTTTGCCTTTTTAATGGCAACAAGGCACGAATTGTCTTTAAATTTTATGACAGTGCACATTAAGGTCTATTTGGATCAAATTTATTTCCTTGGCGAATACCCGGACAGCCGGGGTAAATTCGACAAGCCACAGTACAGTCATGTGTGTTGACAAAGATGCGTGACGAGAAATTCTCAGGATACTTTCTAGTCGCGAAACCTTATTTTTACCGTCCTATCGGTTCCTAGAATGCTTATGAGGGCAGGGTTAACTGGCAACTATTATTTTTGATTGACGTCGTTCGATTAAGTAAGCGTTTACCGCAGATTGTTTAACAAATAATGATAGTTTTACCATATACGTAATATAAAACGGTTATTAAATCAGTACATTGAAGACAATGTTGGAGCATCATCCTCACAACTTTTAACTGTAGTATCTTATGAAAAGTTAAAAGTAAATGGTGAGCAATTAAATCCTCATGGCGTGTAAGTTGTGAAATCAACAAATTTTAAAGATTCTACGCGGTAGCAATTTAATTTCAGTACATGTATGTATACTTTTGCTGATTAAAGTTACTTCGTACGCATCTCAAAACCGGTTTTTATAAGAGTGCGAAATTGTTATTGTCATCTGTCAAGTTTCACGCATAAAAAGCTTGCGTGTGCAACAGACCAGGTGCTGTTACTAAATATAGAAGTGCAATTCAGTACCTGAAGTATTTTATGATGAAAACAGTAAATCGGAATACATGCACACGATGAGAAAGTATTGACCCATTGAAACAATAGAAAAAAAGCTTTTATTTACGAGTTAAACATTACAGTAGATAAAACGTTCATAAAAAAATATTGGTGACGGTTGGGAGAGTAGAGATGTCAGTACATGAAAATGAATAAACATAGAATGGCAATACATTGAATGAAGCATTAAATTTTAGTCGAAATATATTAAATATTTTTTAAATCTGGTTTAATTTAGAAATTAATAAAATGCTCATTGAAAGCAATACATTTATTATTAGAATTATGTTGTGGTTCATTCTTTGTTAGACTCACAGATTTTTCCTGAACGCCTTAGATATACGTTGAATTTCTTTTTTCATCTATGTAATCATAGTTGAGTTTATGATTAAGATTATGAAAGATTGTTAATCAATGGCATTTCCGCCTTTTTTCAAAATCTCAACACCGTAGACAATTAAAAGTAAATTAAATTGGTGTTTGAATTTTTCGTGGCCGTTCGATTGGCCTACGTTACAAAGTCGAACTTAAAGTCCTGTGAATCTAAGTAATACAAAATACGTTCAAAGAGCGAACAACTGCAGCGCCTTCAGTGCTTTGATATGCGAAGTCTGCGTACGCTCTGTTAAAAGCTAGTGGAGGTAATCGCTGCGAGTAATTTGACTTTACCTGACCAATTCATTACATCCGAATCTCAATTTAAAGTATCCTTTAATAAACTTACGATATAGAGCACGGTTTTTTAAATTCTACCGCGATTGTGATTAAAGAGTTTATGGAAAGCACATATAAACTTAACATTTTTTAAATTTCAATTTCTTTTTATTGCATATTTTGTTCTAATCAAATACTTTATATAACGATACTCCGTTTGCGAACTTATTTATAATCTTAAAACGGTAATTCTTTCCGCGTTAAAGATTGTGTAAGTATTTTACAGATTGATCACGTGACTATGACGTATCGTATCTTTTTTATTTACTGTATTTTGCATACAGTGTATTCCTTCGCAAAATAACGCATACTTTGTTTATGTTTTCATTGAGTGTTTATAAGCTTCGCTCAAAAGGCTCAATAAAGATAACATCTTATGACATTGAATTTAACATCGAACTGAAGAACTTAAACAATCTCTACTCGCTTTAAACGGAACTTCTTTTTTGAAGTATGAACAGCATAAAGTTATTCGCAAGCGAACAAATTATATCTGACCCAGCGTGTGTGTCGTTAAATTGTGTTAGTTATTTAAAAACTACCCATGAAGTCTGCAAATTTGTAGCTTCTACTGTCACTTAAGGCATAGTTGTTTTTAAATCATTTCCACCATTCTGTCAGTGTGTTGTGGCAAAAGAAACAATTGTTTTATTTCAAGATTTATCTATTTATTTCTAGCAACTTCTGCCACATCACGACGTTTCAAACCAACGTTATTATGAAAGCAAACTTTCCTTTAAAATGAAACAAGGTAGAGTACGCACGTGAGCAATAAAACCGCCATTTAAAGCGATCTGATCGAAAGATTATTTTCTTAAAATAAATTTCCATTAAGTTTAATGACCAGGATTGCGAGAGAATTAACATATTTTACTTGCATACATTACGTTTACCCGGAAATTTCATGTAGTGTCATTTTAGTATTCAGGGTTGCTCATGCGTTGGCGTGTATTAATTTAAACACGATTTTAAGTGGTTTTGCAAATGTAACTTTATATCTTGAGGAAATATAGACTTTTAATTTTTTATGAGTTTTCACAAAATTAAATCTTCAAAGCAAGTCGCAATATTTGACTTACTATGATGAGATTTTTTTTTAATTTTATAAAAGCTTATAAAATCGTTCCCATGCGCTATTTATAGAAATATTGATTAATTAATTTACAAAATCCGTATTTTTTAGGACGTACAATACTAGTTTCACAAAGAAATTTAATTAATAAACAATTAACGTTAGGCTTACTATGTTTTGAATTTATAACAAATACATACATTTACCACAATATAGTGTGCACTTGTTAAAGTAATACACGCTTATTACTGCTGGCAGACAATAATTTACTTTTGTTCTATCAACTTTATGATCGGTTTGAGCCCCTTCGCCAGATTCTTAATTGATATTCGTGCATTATTCATCGAGGCCAAACACAATACTCATTTCATTATATGAACGCCATTACATTCAAATTATTACGGTGGCACTAAGGTGGCATCTGCGGTCACAGAAATTGTGTTTTCCGCTCCAAAAAAGACAGTAACACAGAAATTGTGGTTTCTGCTCCGAAAAAAAATGGAAAAACGGAAATTGCGTTTTCCGCTCCAAAAAAGACACGTAAACAGAAATTGTGTTTTCCGTTCCAAAAAAAAAAGAAGACAAGAAAACAAAAATTGTGTTTTCCGCTCCAAAAATAAAAAAGACAGGATAACAGAAATTGTGTTTTCTGCTCCAAAAAAAAAACAAAGACAGGAAAACCGAAACTGTGTTTTCCTATCTTTTTCATTTTTGGAGCGGAAAACACAATCGCTATATTGTGCGCAAAGGATAATCGGCTAATCACAGACGCGGGTTATATGGAAGGAACAAGATACTATCTACTACTACTACTACTTCTAATACTACTACTACTACTACTACTACTACTTCTGCTATTGCTACTGCTACTGCTACTGCTACTGCTAGCGCTACCGCTACCGCTAGCGCTAGCGCTACCGTTACCGCTACCGCTACCACTACCACTACCACTACCACTACCACTACCACTACCACTACCAANCTCTTACTACTACTACGACCCACGACGGACGACGAACGACGACGGACGACGACGACGGACGACGACCGAGGGACGACCTAAGGACGACCAAGGGACGGTCGATGGACGACATAATGACGACCGAGGGACGATCAATGGACGATTGATCACGACCGATGAACGTCCGATGGACGTCCAAGGGACGTCCGATGGACGTCCAAGGGACGTCCGATCGACGACAGAGGGACGACCAAGGGACAACAGAGGGAAGACCGAGGGACGAACGAGGAACGACCAACGGATGACCGACGGACAACTGAGAAAAAACCGACATATGACTGACTGACGACCGACGGAGGACCGACGGAGGACCGACGGAGGACCGAAGGACGACCGACGGACGACTGACGGACGACCGACGGACGACCGACGGACGACAGACGGGTGACCGACGGACGATCGACCGAAGACCGACCGACGACGAGCGATGGACACGGACGATGGACGACTACGACTACGAATACGACTACTACAACGACGGCGACTACTACTACTACTACTACTACTTCTACTAGCAACAGCAGCAGAAGCAGTAGTAGTAGTAGGAGGAGAAGGAGGAGTAGCAGTAACAGCAGTAGAAGTAGTGATAGTAGTAGTAGTAGTAGTAGTTATAGCAGAAGTAGCAGTAGTAGTAGTGTGTTATGTTATATTAGAGCACTGCCTTTAGGGCGTTTTCATTGGCTGATTAATTTGAGGCAACAAGATAGTATCTTGTCCCCTCCATATAATCCGCGTCTGTGATTGGCCGATTATCTTGTGCGCACAATATAGCGATTGTGTTTTCCGCTCCCAAAAATAAAAAAGAAAGGAAAACACAATTTATGTTTTTGTTACGTTTTATTAAAACACATTTTTTTTATTTCTTAAGCGTCGGCTCTACGGTTAAAACAGCATGGTCTTAGGGGAATATGGTAGATTTATGCATAAAATACTGGTGTCAATTAATACAAATGCCTAAAAATAGATATCCAGTAAATTGTTACAGAATGCTGAAGTCATTAGAAGATATTAGAACGAGGGCAACATATGTGAAGGATCTCTTATTTGAATATGGTTTTGGTTTTGTTTGGATTGCCCAGGACGTAGCGATATGAATATATTTTTACATTTTTTTTTAAACTGCGTATACAATACTGTAAATCCCAAGACTGGCACAATATGATTAATGCATCAGCGCGCTGCGACACTTACAAACCAGTTTCAGTCACTTTAAACTCCGGAGAAATATTTAACTATAGATGTATTATTTAAGTCACGTTGCGCATTTTCTCGTTTTAGGTTGTCTAATCATAAATTGAACAGGCATTTTAACGTACAGCGCGAAAACTGAACATGCTTATTTTGTTTAACATGATTTGACGTACTTGTACTGGAGAACGATTTTCATGCGTTCTGTGAGTGTCCCCAGTACACAGATATACGAACAAGTTATTTGTATAATTGGTATAACGGCCAAAGAAACGAAACGTAATTTAATATCCTAATGATCAGCACTGATATTTCTTTTATAAAACCATTAACATTCTATGTTACGAAATTAATGAATGTCATTGGGAATACAAATTTATTCAAACTCTGGTATGTTAATTTTTGTTGTATAATAGTTTCATATAAAGACTCTTCTATTGTGCCGAAAATAAATATTTTTGAGTCTCTCATATATGAATGATGGAACTATATACGTGTATGCACTGGTAACACGGATCTATAATTTTGAAAATGTGTATTTTGTTAAAACATATTCCAGCATTTTATCAAGGTGGCATTTATCATTATGAAATTGTAAATGAATTCGGGGTTTTTGGCCGGAGGCCTTTATTTACATGATATCTAATAGAGCTTGAAAGCAGATAAAAAGCGCCAGTTGCATATGAGAAACAAAAACAAAATATTACTTAAACATAAATGTCAAGTATGACTTAATTTTTTTAAACGAAGCTTAAATTATCTTTTCTATAAATGATTTGAAAGAAAAACACAAAGACAAAAGTGATAGTAACTTCAAAGTAACCTCACTGACAAGGCAAATAAACAAAACCGCTTTTAAATAAAATAAACCACCCGTGAGTTCTAAATTTTTACCTTGTGGCATTTTTAAGTAAACATCTAAAAGGGACCTTTTCACATTTGGTCATTACATGTTTAGTATTGATAAATGTTAGCATTGGATCACGAAAGTTCCAATAAAAAAAACAATCATAAATTAAAGAAGAAAAGTAAAAGTTACCATCAACTGGTTTCGAACCACTGACCCTGGAATAAAAGTCTATCGTTTGGACCACTCGGCCGTCCGTGCTCAAACAATTATAGATTTATTTTATACTTTATATAAGCAATCCTCGTAGTATGAAAAAATATCACGACAACACCAGAACTCTCCAAATTATTAAATTGTTTAATGTTGTCAATTTATCAAAACGTGAAAATATCCCTTTAATGTCTTTATTGGTTGCCTGTCAGCTTGGGGCCAGTAGATTTAAGCGCAGGAAACTCGATTTCTAAAGTTTGCTACAGTTTTGCTTAAATGCAGGTCAACTAGCTGTTTCAAAGCTTGAACAATTCAATCCAATTAAACATACAATACAAATGTGCGACTGTGGATCAATTAGGCCTAGGCAATGATTCTTTTTCGGCTCACAATAAGACATGATGCATTAAGGTCTGTCATGTCGGAAACATTGTTGCTCAATAATTATAATTTTAAGAACATAAATAAAGTATTAGATACACAAAACACCACATGTCTCTCATTGTCAATATTTAAATAATTTAATCATAATTATCTGTTCATGTGTTTGATTATAGTTCAATAAAATGTGTTTTTAAATACCAAGTGGGTATATTAAATTGTTGAAACAACAAGAATGTGTTTGGTTTTGAATATCGAATACATTTTGGACATATCTACAGTATGTAACATGCCATTTGTACAAAACAAATTTATAAGTAAACAATTATTGAAATAATCAAATTTTGGCTTATAAATTTGTTTTTGTCTTTTAATTAAAGATTATTGAAAAGAAAAATTCTTGCTCCAAATATTAAACACCTATTGAATACCTATACCTTAGATTGGGGTGGTGAAATGGATGAGGTGTTTGCCTAGCGATCGGGAGTTGATAGGTCGGATTCCTACTCATGGAGCGTTCATTAGCTCCTCCATATAAAGACACCAAGTACTGGTTCTTCCCAGGAAACGGACTTTACCGTGTCCATATCTGCCTATAATAAGCCTTCCCTTAATAACTGACGTAGGAAGTATGAATTAGAAGTACCTTTTTCTGGTGTACTTCCTTTTTCAACGTCCGCATTCTTCCTCTTTGAAGATGTGCTTGCAGATTTTGATGACTCTTGGGATTCTGTTAATAAAGATTGCCATTTACATTTGAATAAACAAGACGTTTAAAGAAAATCTTTGTTAATATATTATTGTTCATGGAATTATGTTACTCATCCTTAAACATGCCTGTCCACAATGGGATTCAAACAAGGGACCTCCCTGTTACAAGGCTTACAATCTACCTCATCGCTATAAAGGCTAGGTCATACAGCATGGCATTACATGTACTCATTATAGCTCAACCTACTGCAATTATATGTATATCATGTTTTATATAAATATTCAATATTTTTAATTATATATCATTCTAATGTCATTTTTTGGAATAAAACTTTTCATGAAAGGATTTAACTTGCTGTAAATGCTTTTATTTATTTTTAAACAATATAACCACTGCAAAAATCAAATATTACGTATGTTTAAGCTATACCTTTGTCAATTGCACTTTCTTTTTCATAGTTTTTCATTGCTTTTTCTTGCAATGAAGCTGTTCCATCTGATTATAAAACATATACATATTATTTTTTTTAAATACTATTATGCCTTAAATAAAAATGCATCATAAGCATTGTGAAAAATGCATCATAAGCATTGTGAAAGACAATCTGGTTTAAGTTAAGGCTTAAATTAAGAATATCACACTGTCTTATATACTTACTGGTATGTGAAATAATTTAGCATATTACATTAAACATGTTAATTTATATAAAAGCAAACACACATTTAACTTATAAATGCAGAGAGGTAATACAAGTAAATATACTTTCTTTGGCTATAAAATGTGAAGATAACAAATCATAAGCTATTACATGTGTGTATATATATTAAGGAGGTTGAAGAAAGGAAACATATAGTTGGAGATAAACCTTAAAGTATTTGCAAATACCTTCAGAAAGTTCTTTGTCTTCTGCATTAAAGGTCGTCTGAACTGAAAATGTATGGTATATTTGATTTATTTTTAATCTGTCATTTTGCTAATGAGTGAAAACTGAGGAACTAATTTAGTATAAATAAAACAAACAGATATAATGAATTTAATATTTAAAATAAATGAGGTTTCAATATATATAACGTTACAAAGTGTAGCATATTATTTAGCAACACAAATGTAATGCATTGCAATTTTATTTGATATTTGTTACATATATTAAAATTGTTTAAACTATAGTGATTTGAAGATATATTACCTTTGAAGTTATCAATACCTGGAAAACTTTCTATGGAGGCCTTGGGAAGTGCACTCAGTAGCTATTTAAAAATGTGTAGAACATTTGTACACACAAACATAAACAATGAAATGGCTTTTACGCAGATATAATAAAGAAAACAATAAATATATCTGACTATTTCGATTTTTTTACATATAAAAGTATTTAGATAAGTAAACAATAAACTAGAATAAAACATGACATATTACATCATGTAGATTTACTTACTGGGTTTGAGTGCATTAATTATTATATATTAAAGGTCATGTTATTTAAGAAACATGTGCATGCAAATCAGTAGGTGTACCTTTTCCTGCCAATCTTTTAGATCAGCCATGGCTGGACCTCCCCCTGTAGCCCGAGCTTCTCTTAATCTTTTTGTTTCCTGCTGCCTGACATCTGTTTTGATGTCAGACAGCTTCTTTTTTACTTCCTTCACTGACCTTTGCGTTAGGGACTGACTGTTGATACTGCAATGTTTAATTAAAGGGGTACCTTAAAGTTATGTTTTTAATACGTAGACGTAGATATGACATAGATCTATATATGTTGGTAGTTGAGACGTCTCTGTTGTCGCCTTTTCTAATGTAAACAGAAGACGACAAATAAAATATTTAAACCATTAAATCTTGATATTCCTACAAATGCACTATTGATGATATGTAAATGTTAGAATTAAAATCATAAAAGTGTGGCTATAAATACCGTATGCAAAATGCAAAGTAGCAAACTACTGTAAGTTTAACAACATTTACCTATTCGTAAGGTTTTCGTAAAGCTCGAGCTTTACATTACTTGTCAATTGATTCATCAACTTTCCTTCTAACAACTCTTGGTACTCAACGAAACCGTCTACCGACGCGTTAATCTCATTCGCCGACCAATTCATCTTTCTTTTCTTCGCTTCTTCCATTTTGCAAGTCATTGTTTTACAGGGGAAACGACACTGTCAAATGCTCTCTTAGAGGTCCGCGCATTCATCGATCTCCTTTTTAAAGAGTAAAAAAGTATAGCAACTAAGTTTTCGGCTACGTTCGGTTTATAGAAACGCACTTATGCATTCGGAAAAATGTACGTAACTTTATACGTACGTACATTTTCGTCCGTAAAGTTACGCATTGTACCAGAAACGGCCCCAGGTGTCACCGTCTGTGTGTGTGTTTTTTTTTGGGGGGGGGGTAATGTCAAGGAGGGTGGGGTATTTTTTAACGGGATATCATGTAGAAAGTACTTTTCAAATCAGAATTTCTGGCTATTATATTTAGTTTAAAACGTAATTGTTTGAATGTGTCACACATTTTTAATAAAACAAGGGTACTAACTCTAGCTTAAACTCATCTGCAAGAAGCACGTGGTTCTTTCCCTGGAATTCTACACAATGTCTGACGCCTTTCATAATGATCCTGGTGTAAATCTCCAAGCAGAGTTTTCGCTCGTTGCTCTCGCATAAATCTCTGCCATCACAAGAAAATCCTACCAGATTTTGTACGAATTTATATGTTTGTGGAAGTACTATTTTATGAAAAGTAGTATTCTTTTCTTTTATATTTTGAAAATAATGTATAAGTTTTTGTTCATAAGAAAAATAATACTGCAATTTAAAAAGTGAAAATAACAACGGTACAATTATTGTTTCGCGTGGCTAGGCTATCTTCACGTGGTTTATTATGCAAAAACAGGTAGGGATTTGATTCAGCTATGCTGGTTGCAGTCAAATCTTTGCGCGGAGGTTGACATAGAATAAGGCACTTTGTATGGAAGAACCTTTTGAATTGATTGAAATTTCAGTATTTGTTGCTTTAAATACATTACATGTTAAAATTTAATACGAATCGCAAAGTACGATCACTCAACAGCAAACGCAAATATCAAATGACTCGACAACAATTTTGGACAAAAGCAAGTAAAAAAGAATGTTAAAATCATAAAAAAGTCATTATGATAATATGGCCGTTGACACAAATTTACATCGGTGAAAATGTAATGAACTGTTCGTGTCATAATTTTATGATGTACTCGATAATTTAAATAAATTTCTTATGGTTCCTATCTGTGAATGGTTTTGCTCTCGAAATGTAGTCAAACGCAATGGACATAGAAAACATCGTTGTCGTCATTCAATCTTTAACTACGCCACTGAACGATGTCTATTAAACCATATACAAGGGAAAACACACCTAGCCAGCCGAAAGTCCAATCGTTCAAGTCTTTTTTTAGTATTTCAGTACATGTATTAAGCTGTTATCGATTCGTACATTTATTTTGCAGGGTGAAATGTATGTTTGCCATTATCTGATAGACGCAACAGTAGCATATTCTAGTTCCACCTTTTACTTAATTATGAAAGTATTTTAAGTTTAATTAAATTCATATAGCGTTGTGATTTGATTATAAGTATGTTTCATTGAGTCTAAGCTGGTACTTCATTTGTCATATTAGCCTGTAATGTAAAAACTCTTATACACTCAAGGCAGTGATATGCGTTACCATTGAAACCATTGGTTCTTATTTTGAATTAATGTCAGCTATATGGATTTCTTCGAATTTTTGTTGTTACATTGGTGACGGAGACTTAAATACTGCACGACGTGACTTACCTAAATTTTAAGAATGGTCTTTGCCTGTTTTCTCGTCTCCAATGTCAAGCATTAGTTAGCCCTGCCTTGCTTAATTTGTATTTGTTTTGTGAGGCTTTCTATATTTAGAACACGAACAACACAAGTCGAGCGAATAGTTCATGGCGCATCAATTATTTTACGAAGCGTTTTAACAGTATGCATTTGTAGGACGGCGACAATATGTTAAATATTAATAGTATGGCGAACTTTTCAACTCCACTACTACAGCAAGTTTTTCATACACAGTTTTTCGAACTAATACTAAACAAGTCATATAAGTACTTTTTTCATGCGTATCTTATCCGTTGCATTATTTTTCCCTTGCCGGAAATAACGGAGTTTTTAACATTGTGACTTCCGGTCCAATTGCGCAAACTCGATTCCAATTTACGAAATTGGTCTTCGCCCGAAAATGAAATTCAAACGGAGGTTAAGGCTCTGCTACATTCAGTTTATTTCGAACAGAAATATCAGTGATAATGGGGTGTTTATCACTTATCATCTTACCAAGTTGCTTAATATTGCTGGAGTTAAAATCAGCTGCAGTCTGAACCAATTGGAGCCTCGCTCTGGGAAAACGGGGCCTAATTCAGGTGCGTACAGTGTCGTTCCAGATTAGCTTTTCAGGGACGACACTTTCCGCTTTTATGAAATTGTTCGTTTAAAGGTAGTCTCTTCTAAATTAAAATCCATTCAAGGCGAAAATTTCCGTCCCTGATTAGCCTATGCGGACAGCACAGGCTAACTTGGGACGAAACTTTTTGAACATGCATTAAGTACTGTTTTTAGTTGTTCGCTTGCGAACAACTAATGTCAGTATCAAAAATGTCAAGTCAGTTCGCTCTCAACTACGATAAACCTAAGTACTGCCGCATCCGCGCGAAAACGATATGTATAATTTATGCAAGAGGTTTGAGTTTTTCAACTACATGCATTCACATATGGAAACATAATGTGAATATCGTCTAAAATGGAATATTTTTTAACGGAGTGTATATAGAAACAAATCAATAAACAATGTTTGTATTATACGTGTCGCGGAAGAGAATGTTTATGAATGATTAAAATAGTCCACTATCTGCTGCGTCTTAATGACGTAGTTTTTTTTGCTCAGCACAGGTCATGCGTAATATGAGGCTATTAAAAGATGCGGGGAAATAACATTTCTGCTGATAAACAAAACTAGTTGGTTCTTTTGTAACCTCGTACATAGAGCATGCTACTACAGCGGGACTAAATTTGGTATGCATAGGAAATGTTATTTTGTTTTCAACAGATAGCAGCGAACTTTTATTCACGAGTGCTAAAAACGAAATAGTAGAAGGTTAAGTTTGTTTATATTCACAGTTCTCAATTTATAAAATCATCAATTACTACAGGTATACTATAGACAAACATCACAAATGCTTTATAATCGCTAAAACCGAAAAAAACTAAATCTCACAAGAAATATCTTTTAAAAAGGAAGTCGGCCTAAATGCTGACTTTGAAATAAAGTTTGCAATTTACGTTTCTAAATAATTAAATTGAAACCAAACGTTTAACTATTCTGTTTGTTTATTGTAAGAAGCATATTTACCGCATGAAAAATGTGTTTTCATTTTCAAACCACGCATTATTGTAAGTATAAAAATACACTACGGGAGTGCACATCATATGTGTCCTCACGTGCCTTATTATGAGTGTATTTCTTCACCATCAAAATATTGTATGTTAATATTCGATTTTCACAAAGTTTTCTTTAGACATATTTAAATCACACTTTCATAGACGCGTCATTCAAAAATGGGTCTTATGCGTTTCGGCCAGAATATCTTAAGCCCAACCTGTGCATTTTCGCAGTCTGGTCAGAGGCGATGCTGTTCTCTATAAAATCACCCAAGGTGTTATGGTCTCATATATCTCCTTACCAGACTGAGAGATGCGCTGGCTGTGTGGGCTATATATGTGATTGGCGCATATGGAATAAGATCCATTTTCGCATGACGAGGGTCAATACAAATCTCATTGCGAATTGTAAATGGCACATTTTAGCACAATGCTTTTGGATGCAAAATTGAATTCAAAATAGCAAACTTGTAAATAAGGGCAGCCTATCCAGGAGTTCAGGAACGATTTCTAGACGTACTGACCGAGTACGGCAAATATGTGTGGTTGGATAATTAAACGATTTGCCTCTTATCGTGACACTATACTATTTTGATCACGTTTGCTTTCTCATATTGAAAGCAACTGTGTATATCGATAGTCAATTATATATTCCCCGGACGATTTAGTGAACAAGTACTGACCCTGAAAATCTGCGAGATTTTAACGCGCAATTTACATGGGCCACAATTTGTGTCATTTGAACATTCAGAGAGTAGTCCGTAAATTCTTAAACTGAAATGTGCTACATCCTTTGCATTTAGCACATGCACAGTGACAAAGCCAAAGTTCAGAGGTTTTATCTCGAATCAGTCTATGAAATATTCGAATATATTCATGTGTGTCTGCTGGCGTTTTGTAAATGTCATTTAAGGTGAAAAGCTGGATAAAACAGATATGCCGAAAAAGCGCATAGTGTTCTATACTTATGTTTAGGTCATATAGGATCTTGCATGAGTGGTGTTTTGTATTGAATTCATTAAACGAGTCATCTTAATATAGATAAAGAACGAGGCATGCCGAGTTTTTATCTTTATTTAGATGACGAGTTCAACAATATTCATTAAATATGATTTTGAATGCACTTTGTCTTTATATTCAGTTCTCATAACCATTCTAATAATACGTTCCATGCATTCAGAACGTCAAAAAGGGCAATGTTGTTGTTATTTTGTCTAAGTTACATCCATAAAATAAATAGGATGATAAACAGTGAGCACACATCTCGATCCGACACACCCTTTATAAATTTGAATGTTCATTTCAAACTTGCGATTAATTTTAAAAAATGAGTTGCGTCTTAAATTAAGTAACAGCGAACACATTCAGTGCCTTCAGCGCTTTGATTATTGTTATCATCGTTATCGCATTTATACAATTGTATCCGACTTAAGAAATTGGAAAAAATCCATGGGGAAAAATCCTATTTGAAAAAAAAATCCCATTGAAAAAAAATCCCATGATATTTTTGTACATTTGTAAAACACGAACAAACGAATTTAACTCGCGTTAATTGTTCATCATTTTATGAAATTTTGTGTTTCTAGAAGCTTTATGAATACATCCCCCCCAAAAAACAATATTGGAACAATAGCTGGTAAAATTCGCAAGATTTTGCCTTCAGTTAAAATTCATAAATAACTACCTTTACCGAAAAGCATTCTTTGCTCGTGTCTTAAAATTGTAACTGTCAACCGTTTTCTCCTTCTTAGTCAGCACTGCAGATATCTTTGGAATTATCTGTTTCGAATTAAGCCGTGTCTTGCAATAAACAAATTACTATTTGTGTGTTGAAACATAGTGCTTGAGAATAACATACGTCTTGTTCTCAATTACCATCGATATATCTTCTCCTAATTACTGGCAACAGGCAGCCATATTTTGCTGTTGTCGAATTCCTTCCTCCGTTTTTGTTCTTCGTATTTCCATTTAATCCTACTCGTGTCCTGCGCAACCTCGTTCTATACTTGATACATATTATATATATACTTTTGTTTAACTTTATAGCCTAATTTACATGTTCAGACTTCATGTACACTTACATGTGGAGACGCTGCATCATATGCAACAAGTTTGTAATTGCTTTTTCTGGTCCCATGTGCTCAAATCTTAAATGTATTTTGAATAACTATAGAGAAAAATAGATACAAGTGCTTAGTAACTTTTTTCATATCCATTATTGCGTGAATGTTATGTATAGCCCATTGTTAAAATTATCGTAAGAATAAATACAGTTTGAACCAAAAGTGAATATTTGTGTAAATACGTTGACAATACTGATGTGGATAATTAAAAATAGTGGTAACATCTGAAACCTCGCAATACTGATTTTCTCTAGATAACACCTCAGGCTATGATGTTTACGTACATCTCGTGCGTGTTGGCGATGATTCTTTCGCTGTGGACGGGTGTCTCCAGGGGCCAGTGCCCAGAAAAGTGTTATTGCGATGGACATCGTGTAAGATGCAGAGGACAACAACTGTCGACCATACCCCTTTCTCTTTCCAACGCTACCATCTTGTAAGTACCGGAACAAGTTTGTAATATTTTATGTTTTACATCTATTGATGCATCTATTTCCCCGTTTCTTTCTATCAAAGTGTAATACAAACACCATTCGTATCGTTGTTTGGACATAAAATCGTTACATTTTCAATAGTTGTCGCAACACTTTGCGTTACAAATATTCTGTTAGACAAATTGAATGTTAAGTTAAAATTGGTCAAATAATTTCCCTTAACATAACAAACTGTAATTTAAACCACCGCCACCACCACTGCCACCACAATCACCACCACCACCACCACAATCACCACCACCACCACCACCACCACAACCACCACCACCACCACCACCACCAC